>VZTY01031409.1:0-30543 GCA_013400935.1 Turnix velox
AGCTTAAGAATGCAAATTGTGTTTTACCACGTATTTCTCAGACTGGGAGTATGGCATGTAAGAGAGCACTTCAAATCCACAAGCAGCAGATGAAATGAAATATCCATTTACTTTTCATGCACAGAAATGGGAGCTGCAGGAAGATTACTATTTTATGTACCAGTTACTGGAGCACAGGCTGGTCTTGTAGGTTTTAGAGTGGCAATTTTGCCTCTGTTCTGGTGGCTGTGGCCCCAACTGTGCTGGAGCCAGTGGGGTTTAGAGAGTCAGTTTGGCCTCCCTGCCTGCCTGGAGACTGGCTGTAGTTTTGTGAAATGCATCTGTGTCAAAAACTGGTCTCAGGACAGTTTCTGGGACAGATCCTCAAGCTTGTAACCTTCCCCCCAACCCACTGTTGTTCCTATGTGGAGCTGTGGGTTGCACAGTCTGTGCTTTTCCATTATCTAACTGGAACGAGTTGAGGGTTAATCCTGTTTCTCCATCAGATTTCTCTTTTGTTTCCACAGGTCCTGATTCAGCAAGATATGCATTTTCATTCAACCATGTGACTATTCCTACTCAAATATTATAATAATAATAGAATTTTTAAAGCTATTTTCAGGCTTAGAAGTGAAGCTTTTACTTTATTGCCATAGCTGATCCAAAGCTGAATGCTGGTGTCTGAGGCATGTAGCAAAAGGCTTTAAAGGGGCTATAAACTTTATCTGAACAGTTTAGCATTCTTAATGAGTCACATCTTGAGTTTCTTGTTTATTCTTGCGTCAAGATGGAGCTTTGTCTAAACTCCAGCATCTTGCTTATAAGTATTTTCCTTTTCTCTCCTCATCTGCCCACTGTAAAGCCCCACACTGGTGTGTTCACCATCCACCCCATCTTCACAGCCCTTCTCAGCTCACACTGCCTCTAGGAAGCTCACCAGCTTTATCCTGATCCTTCACATTGAGGGGAAAAAGAGAGGAAAAGGAAAATACAGCCTGCAGAGCTGTCTAACAGATCATCTTCAGGAGCCCTGGGGAATTTTGCCTCTGGTGTGTGATGTTTGCCTCCCTGCACCAATGGTGCTTTGGGCAGGGACTTGGTTTGTCTCCCCAGTTCATCCCACTGGGCATCCCTTGCTGCAAGGAGAAATGCAAATTCCAGATGGCATCCTGCCTCCACAGGACTTCTGAGACTTTTTGGTTTGTTAATAAAGAAGCTGCAGCCTTAACCCCTAGCAAAGGGTTCAAGGCTGTTCCAGACAGGCACCATGAGAAGACTCAGGGCAATCCAGCTTTAAATGGCAGTGCTGTTGAAGCAGACACTCTGCACATCAACTCAAGAAATGCACACTTTAAAAATGCATCAAACAGGTGAAAAATAGATTTAGTGACTTCATGTTTTTTGGGTTTTTTTTGAGGGAAGTGAAAGGTGGTTAAAAATCATCAAAAGGCAAAACCAAATCCAACTTATAAAGACAGAAACCAGTGGAGGGGAAAAGGTGATTGAACAGAGACACTGAATAGAGAGTTTGTTTGGAAGCTGCAGGAATTTGAACAGCAGGCAAAGACCTTGGGCTGCCACAGAGACAGAGATGTGGATGACCTTGACCAGTTCTCTTTGCTGGGCTTAACATTTCACCTGGACTGTCTTAGTTATTCAGGCTGCAAACTCTTCCCAGCTGGGACTGTCACTGTAGATTTGCACAGTGCTCTGCAGGAAAGGTCCTGAGTGATTCTGCATTTCTGGCCACTTAGTAGAAAATAACTAATAAGTTCTAGGGTTAATGCATGGAGATCAGGTATTACAGTTGATATGAGATACAGCCTGTACAGAATATTTCTGCCCAGAAGTTCCATTTATTTACTTTTTACATCTGCAAGAAGCCCTAAGCCATGGCTGAAATGCAGTCACTTCTGTCAGATAATGAAATAGCTATTTTTGCAGCACATGGTTGTTTTGGGCAGGATATGAAGAATATTACATCTGATTGAAAGTAAAACAGCAGCAGAGGTGAGAAGGATGTAATTACTCAAATTGTGGTTTGGCTAGGGCACCAAAAATACCTTAGAATAAAATGCCACCTCGTTGTCAATTCCTTTCAGTGTCTGGGATGAGTATCTAACAGCTCCCTGAGCGCTGGCACCTCCCCCCAGCACAGCTAATTCTTCATCGAAGGACAAGTACAATCAACTCAATTGCTCAGCCCATTTCATTCAGCACTTTCTGTCTTGTTTAAATGTCTCTCTATCCCAAGCTGCTGTAACCCAAACCTATTAGCTTGCAAAAGCTGCCCAAAGCAGTGCAGCTGCAGGGATACACAACACTCTTTAAATTCCTATAACACAGATGGGTTTGAAATTCTTACTTGTTTCATGGGATGGGAACATGCTCCTTGGCTGCTTTAGGCAGAAGAGGTGAGCAGCAGTGATCTGCACACATTCATTTCAAGGAGGGCTTCGTGGGTGATGCCCAGGCTTTCCTCTCCCTTGCTGCTCAGCTACTGGAGGCTTGTTAGGAGATCTTGCTTTAGTCAAAGAACCAGTCCTGAAGCCATGAACTGCAATCAGAGCAGGATAAGTGAAGGAAATCATCAAGGGAGGAGGAAAGAAAGAAAAAAAGAAGGAAGGTTGTAAAGTTTAGGGGTTTACAGCCATTACACATTCTGTTCATTATACAGAAGCTGCAGGGTAACCTGCAGTAGGTCCAAAGCCCTCCTCATCTCTCCCTGGATCATAGGGCAGTTGTGCCTCTTTTTCTCCCCAAGAGAATGGAAAGACTTCTGAAATAAGAAATTATTTTTTGAACTTTGTAGACTGCTATTCATGCATATAGTCTTTAGGCAGTTCATTCCTACCACTTTCTTCTCCTGGTGGTGCTGCTCATGCAAGAAGATGCTCTTAAAAACAGTAGAAGTTTGCAAGAGAAAGCTGACAAAATTTTCATGGAGCAAAATATCCTCTTTTTTTTTCCCTCACTAGAAGTAATTCGTGGCTCTATATTTGAAAGCTTCTTTATACTGTATATAAAATCAATGTAAGGCTTAAATGGTCTCCAAAGTGCCACAAAGTAGTATTTAAAATATATGCTTATCTTCACAACATGCATGGACTTGTTTTCTGCTTTTGCTATTCCTTTTGCTTCTAAGAATTGTTTTTTATTTACCCCTCTGTGCAAACAGAATTAATTCCTCCATATTCTTTGGAGAGAATATATTGATTGTAAAACCTTCTACAGGTTTTATTAATCTCAAGCAGTATTGACTATGTACAGTTGTACGTATAGGTTGTACATGTGGAAAGCTCACAAAATAGCAATGTCAATAATGTTCTGCAACAGAAACAATCATTTTATAAGTAATGAATGTGCCATGTGGAATTCTACAGGTATTTTGGATACATTTTTTACTTTTACAGGCCTTGTGTGCATCTTAATTGACACCAATATAAATAAAAACTAAACCTGTTGTGTTCAATACAGTTACCTGCATGTTGAAAGCCACTACACAAGAATCTTAAGGGAACAGCCATCTGCAGTTCAAAATGGTGCTGGATTTGATATCAAAAGGGTGAAGAAATGTAGAACATGGCATAAGTACCATCTGTGGAGAGTGATTCATAAGACAAGAATGCAGCACAATCAGTTAAATAAATACTACACTTGTGTTTTGGAGTCTAAATGGACCTTACTTCAGCACAAATCATAGCACAAGGCCAAAGCAATTGCAGGGACACATGGAATTTGTTACTTTGATTCCTAGAACTATGGGAATTTAAACTGGAGAAAAATCAGAGACCTGCAACTATTCTTTTCCTCCTAGAACAGGATCCTAATTTCTGCCTGGAGTGACATGACTTGAAGAGCTGGAGCATGTTTAATAAATCAACTGAAAATGTGAGGTTTTGACAGAAGATGTCTATTAACTGTGCTAAGCTGTATCTTGGCCATACTGAGTCACTATAGAGTCCAGTTGACCACAAAACCAGTATGGCAAGGCATCCTCCCTTTGTACAGCTCAATGGAGAATTCCTCCTGATGCTGGATGGACAGTGGTGGTTTAGAAAGGCTTCTGTGTAAGATTAGCTTAAACCCAAACCCATCTTTTATGGCATGGGCAGGTTGGTTGTAAGTGTGGGTTTGGTGGTGCTTTTGGGAAGCTTTGGGTGTGTCTGAGGTCTTGGAGGTAGAGATGAAGGGATTCCAGCAGCTGAGCTGCAGAACAGACACCTCTTGGGCTGGTTTCTCACCTTCTGGAGAGGACGTGGACACTGCCCTTGTGTTCATTCAAAGAGGTGAGAGGTGGAAAAATATAAAAGTGGTGCTCAAATGTCATCTGGCAAATGGTGAGAGTGATTGTGGGTAAAATGTTTCACCCAGACTTAGATATTGCAGATTGTCTTTGTGTGTCCTCTACATCAGAGACATGGTACCCTTCAGAGCCAGAACAAAAACTAACATACTAAATAATTTAGCAACCACTGAGTCCTTTAAATAGTTGCTTTAAATGGCACTAGATTGTTATGTTGAGAGATAAAACATTTGTCTGTACTATTTCTATATGAGTCATCCTAGGTCCTAAAGGTCACTAGCAAGATGAGCATTTGGTATCACCAAACCCTAATGAAACAAAGACATTGATCAAATGGGGTCTAAAATGTCAAGTGGTGAGAATGAGAGGGAAAAAAAATAGAAGGGAAAAGCTGGCATGACTTGTGCAAGGGTTACACAGCAAGCAGGCAGCAGAACAAGGAACAGACCTCAGGTCCTGTGGTTGATAGCTGTGATTTTTCTTTCAGATTAATGGCATCTCAGTTATCTGTTCTACTCAGATATATTTCTTCACCCTTTTGATATCAAATCCAGCACCATTTTGAACTGCAGTGAACTTGCACAAGGAGGAAATTACCCTTGAGTTATCAAGTGTCAGATTGGTATCTGAAAACAGTATGCTTTGGTTTAGCACCCCCAAGATATGAGCTCTTATTTCAGCATTGCTTGAGTTTGGGTGTGCCACTTTGGACCAACTCCTTCATCATTTTGATTTGGTTAATCATGGCTAAAATGACTCAGGACTGGGACCCAAGGGGGATGCACTTCCCCCTGAATTTCTAGAACTTCTTGTTCTTGATTGTTCCAACACTAAAAAAGGAAAAGCCTTTCTTTGGTGGCATTTTGGCATTTCTGCTGCTGTGAATCATCAAGAGGTATGCAACAAGAGGAAACTTTTCAAAAGTTACTGGAACTGGAAGGAGGCAAGTGTTTATTTTAATCCAACTTGCTTACATTTTCCCCTCTCTTTTAGAGTTCCATTTGTAAAAGGGAATGCAAATTACTGACATAATCTTAAACATGCAAAGAAGATGAGCTTTAAGAAAATGTATGGAATGTTCAATTCGAAGCCTCCACAAAAGTGCAAATCATAAAACTCAACTGAATTCTAGTATTTGGGCACAGTCTGCAGGAAAAAGGCTGCTGAGAACATTACAAATGCACTGGCTTAATTTTCCACTTGGCGATGGATTAGCTTTAACATGCATTTTAATTTGTAGTTGGATTTTATCAGCTGCAGACAAAGTTTGATAATCTCTTCTTGTTTAATTAGCGCAATCCTCTTAGGAGGGAGAAAAGCACAGACAATTATAATTTGTGTTCTGTGACAATTTCATGACATTTCATTCTGTGACAACCTAAAATATCTTTCCTTAAAACACACCTATGTGTGGTTTATTTAAACATCTTTGTCTTTCCTTCTCAGTGCTGTGTGTGTATATGCAAGGGCAGGGTGGAGGAAGAGGAGGGAGCTTGCACTATAAATTGTTTCCTCTGTGCAAATTGCCAAGAGAACGTGTAAATAGTCTGCATAAATAACAGCCAGCTCCTTGGAAACCAAGAGGCAAACTCATATAGAGGCTCAGCTCCATTAACGCTGCTTGAAATCCGAATCAACTCATTAATACTGAAGCTTTACTCCAGCCTCCTTTTTTTCATGGATAAGGTCTGAATCTGGCTTCCCTGTAGAGCAAAGTGTCTGTTTTCTTTTCTCTGGGAACTTTAACAGAGGCAAGAAAGTTTCTTTCCTTTGTACCCAGAGAAAATACAAGCTCTCTAAAGTTTCATCTACAAATCCACCCTTTTCACATCAACACTGTTCTGGCTTGAGGGGCTGCACAAGGGGTCCTTTGCACACAGGAATCAGGAGCTGAAGTGGAGGTTTGTGGGATGACTTTCAAGACCTGAAGGAGGTGACACTGCACTGGTGACCCACAAGCCTGTTTAGGGGTTAAGCCCATATCACTAGGTCCATAAGTTTTGCACAGGCCCCTAGAAATGTGGGCTGCTGGAAAAGATTAAGTGTGGCACAGATACCCCATCCTGAGATCTGCAACACCTCTCAGCTCAAGTGCTCAGGCAGCCTTGGGTAGAACTTCCCAACACCCCTGGAGTCTGTTGGAGGGCAAAAGGGATGCCCTGAGCTCTCTCCTCCACACTAGAGAGATTTTGCCAGGGCAGTAACCATACTGCCCCATCCTGGATGGCTAACACAGCCATCTCTACTGCCTGTGGCCAGGACTTGCTCTTCCACTGGGAAGAACTCTGAGTTTCATGGCATGTAAGGGCAGCAGGAGCAAGGTTGAATTCACTCTGTATGGCATACCTATACACATATAAACCTGACATTAATATTTTAGTGCATATTTTATACTACAAGGTTTTTTAGGTCAGACTTTAAAATCACTGAATATACTTTTTTTTTTTTTGCTGATGCCTGCCTTTGATTCTATTTCTAAAAATCAACATTTTTCCCTCTGATTGTGGCAAGCCCTAATGGTTAATTAATGCTGTTGTAATAATTTGGGCTGTGCCTTTGGAAGACATCAGAATGCTCTGCTATTGCATCTGCATCCAGAAATGTTTCTTCAGTCCCCAGCCCTTGGTGAGGATGTTTTCCCATCCTGCCCTGCCAGATTCCAGGCTGGAAAGAATGAGTGTTGCTACATAACCACTGGTGTCTGGAACAGCACTGTCAGAAGTATCATTTTCAGGCACAGTTTTAGTATGCTTTTTCTGACCTTTAGGGGAATCAGCAGTGCCCTGACATTTATGTTGGTTTATCTCCTCTGCAATCCTTCTTCAATTAAAACTTATATCTATTGAGCTTCCTCTAAGCACCCCACAAACATTTATAACAAACCCTCCATTGGCTGGTGCTGAATGGAGCAGTCTGGGCTTTCACCTGGCTTCCAGGCTGCCCCAAATATCAGGAATCTCCTTCATTTGACCCTTTCTGGATGTATTATTTTGGCCATGAAAATCCCAGAGCTGCCTTAAAAACCTGTGGTGTTTCAGATAGAGGTGATGAGGGAATATTCAAGACTTCATTGATGCAAAGCAAGAGGACTGCTATCCATATTGATGAGAGCTGTGGTGTTCCCCGTGGGGAGCTTGGCTCTTAATGATGTGTAAGAGTGGCTGCTGGATTGCAGAGAGAGGCTTGACAGCAGCCAGCCATGGAGATGACTCCATTCTCTGTCTTGCAGTTTGCTGCTCTGAGTCATCATGAGTTGCTATATTGGAATTATGGTGAAGAAATGCACTTAATAAATGAGCTGTTAACTCCTGTTTCCCCTGTATAGTCTGGTTCATGTTGATGTCTCTACCCTCTGTTCTCCAGAATTTTACCTTTCAAGTAGCATCTTTGAGAACTCAAAGTCTGCGTGCTTAGGCTCAGCGGGCTAGAATTGCACTTCTTAAACTTCTCACATCTCCTGGTTATTTTTTCAGAATAAATGTATGCAGATATTGTTGCATTTCCTTGCTTCATCTCAGCAGGCAACTTCACTTGAAAGTGTCTTCACTTAATTACCACTCAGCCCTTCCCACAGCAGCTTTTCTGACACAGGACACAGCTTCTTACCTGACAATACCCAGATCAAAGAGTGCTCAAGTATTGTTTTATCTCTTGCGTGTGCCAACACGTGAAGGAAGAGCTCACTCCATGTGTGAAGAACTGAAATAAAGCATCATTCAGCATGTGAAGCAGTGATTTATCACTGCCCATAGGTTTCTGTGTGATCCTGTCTCCCAAAAGGAGTCTCAGCTGAAGGGGATGAAGCTTAGAAAGGAAGACTGATGTAAAATACAAATTATAGCAGGTGCATTTATATTTATTGGGGGTAGGTTAGAATTTATTTACTTCTTATGGGTACCAAACAAAAGAGGTTTTCCCCTTCTCTCATATGATTCAGCTGCTTTCTTGATATCCTGATTCTGGCAGGGATAGGGTTAAGTGTGGCACATACAGGTATCCCATTGCCAGCCAAGCCATGCCCACCTGTAGCCAGGGCTGGCCAGGTGAGGGTGGAATAGGGGAGCCTGGACCATGGCCATGTGTGTGTGGGGAGGGTTGGCAGCTGCACATGGTGCTGTGTCTGTCTGTCCATTCCCTCTCCCTTCTTATTATCCTTTTTTTTCTTGTTGCTGATGTTCTTCTGTTAAGCATTGCTTTCTGCCTTTGTCTCAACCTGAGTGTTGGTTTCTTTTCCCTTCTCGAGTCTGCACTAGACCAAGAGACTAGGGGTTCTTTCTTGGTGTGTCAGTTGATGACAAACTCAACATGAGCCAGCAGTGTGCACTCGCAGCCAAGAAGGCACCAACCAAATCCTGGGTTGCATCAAGAGGAGTGTGACCAGCAGGTCCAGAGAGGTGATTTTACCCCTCTACTCAGCACTGGTGAGACCCCACCTGGAGTTACTGTGTCCAGTTCTGGAGCCCTCAACACAGGAAGGACATTGAGCTGTTGGAGAGGGTCCAGAGAAGGGCCACGAAGATGATCAAAGGGTTGGAGCAACTGCCCTATGAGGACAGGCTGAAGGAGTTGGGGTTGTTCAGCCTGGAGAAGAGAAGGCTCAGAGGGGACCTCAGAGTAACTTCTCAGTACCTGAGGGGGTCCTACAGAAAGGCAGGGGAAGGAATTTTTAACATAATATGGGATGGGAGGACTAGAATCAATGGATATAAATTAGAGGGGGATAGATTTAGACTAGACACAAGAAAGAAATTCTTTACAGTGAGGGTGGTGAAATACTGGAACAGGTTGCCCAGAGAGGTTGTGGATGCCCCCTCTCTGGAGGTGTTCAAGACTAGGCTGGACAGGGCACTGGGCAGCCTGGTCTAGTGGGAGGTGTCCCTGCCTATGGCAGGGGGGTTGGAACTCGATGATCTTTTAGGTCCCTTCCAACCCAAACTATTCTATGATTTTATGATTCTTCTATCCACACTCAAACCACAAGACCTGATAGGTGCAATATTGACCTGTTAGACTCCCTGGAAATTTTGGGGGCTGTTTTTATACAGGTGGCTGTTGGTTTACTCATTTTGCTGCTGTCTATAGTAGGCAAAAGAAGTTAAGTGCTTTATTCATAGAGGTAATGTGAAACTTTGTGTGAGCCAGATAGAAAAATCAAGAATTTTGCTAACAATCATATTCTGCCTTTGCCCATCAGTCAATATTATTATTATTAAAACTGCAAAGACTATCAAGCAGTGTTTTGCAGTGCAAGCATTACAAGGCACAGCTGAGCTTGTGTGACTTGATCCAGCAGAGCCCTGCCTGCATAGTAATGAATCCATTGCCTAATTTGTCTCCTGATACGTTTTAAAAGGTAAATTAATATTCTTCTACCTGGTCTTTAATTAATTCCTTACATCCTGCATTAGGAATTAATTCACTTTCCTCAACTATTGCTAGCATCAGTCACAAGGAACAATTAGAAATTTGTTAGTGCAGGAAATGGCAGCTTTCAGACATGCAGATTACTTTGGTAATGGGAATTCTTCCCTTTCCACACCTGTGCTTGCAACCAGGATATTGTTTATATCCAGCCAATGAGCTGTATTTGAAAGATGTCTGGAATAATTAAGATTTCAAACAGAAATGGTTGCACATCCTCCCCTTTTTTTCTCAACAGGTGTACAGGAGATTGTTTTTCACTAGAGTAAACAAAGAGAATGATGCTCCCTTGACATTTAGGGTTTGTCTTAAACTCAGTGCTATAATTTTCACAACAAAAATGGAGGGATATTTTGCTTTGCTTTGTGCACCTTGCTGTCTCCACAGACTATAAACACCCAGCTCTAGGAGTCACAGTTGGCTGTAGCTTTCTGACACAGCTTTGGTAGAGATGTCAATCTACACCGCTCATAATAAGGACTTCTCTTTTTGTGGAAGGTGAAACATAAGGAAATCCACTTAATGATAGCTCAGGGATTCACCAAAACTGCTCTAGCAGTAGCCTCACTAGATGAAGCTTGATATCCTCCACATCTGAGCTCCAGTACCACATCTCCTCTAAGAAGTTGCTCTTCCCTGTCATTTTTAATAGGGTTCTTACCACAGTTATCATCCTCTTGAGCTGCTTCAAACCACCAAGCTGAGCATCACGCTGTTGTTTCCCTGAGCTTGTGCCACCACAGCAGAACAGAGAAAGAAGGGCTGCAAACAGGTTAGCCTTTGTGTCAGCTACTGAATGCTGCTCTGCTTTACATGCAGTGATGCACTCCTGGGCTGTCTAATCACAGCCACATCCGACATAAATACAGGATGTGGAGCTTTGGCAGAGAAGTCTTGCCTGGTCTGTATTTGCTTTCACATCCTCACTCAGGAAATGAAGGTAAGGATCCTCAATCCTCTCCTGATAGAACCGGGAAAAGTGTTTATTAATGTGCATCTAGTACCAGGAAACACAGAATTTCAAATCTTTATTTTAACAGCTCTCTGAAGGATGGGAGCAGATTGAAGGTGGGACACGAGGCAAGTCTGGCTGAGGAATGACAGTGTTCCAGGTCCCTCTCAGTTACTGCTGCTCCATAGCAAGTTTTCTTGTCTTTTTTATTTGTATTCAGGTAACCTGAGTGATGTAAGGACAAGAGTAAGAGCTGGCCCATGTCTGAGTGAGATTTCAGTTTAACTGAGCAAAAGATTAAAAAATCAAGGAGAAAAAGAAAGCAAAGGTTAGCCCAGGTGGAGCAGGATGCCTACAGCACCAACAGCACCAAGGCAAGGGAAAAAACTTTTTTGGCTCTGCCCCATAAGTGGGAGGGGATGACCCTTGTCAGTGCCTTCAAAGTGGTGCAAAGATCATAACAAAAACTATTATAAGGCTTGGATTTTTATCTAAGGAACTTTTCTTGGATTTCTAGTGGAAATGCAGCCCCAAAAGCAGCTGCACAGGTCTGTGCTGAGGGAAGGCCCTCTCCTGGTCCACCAAACACTATCAACACTGCTGTGTTACTTCTGCTTCACCCACAATGCTGAGCCATTCTTAGGATGTTGGATCACCAAAGCCCAGTGGAGTCAATGAGAGCTTCTGCACAGATTTTAGCTGGTGTTCCATTCAGCCTTCAATGGATAATTTATTTGATTAATTTAGTCATTTAGCATTTTCAATTAAAGTACTTTTTTTTTTTTTTTTTAAGAGGGGAATAAGGAAGAAAATAAATGTTTGGTTGCCTAGAGTGTAATATTTCTGATTGTATGTGTAAGTTTCTCCATGGCCAAAAGATCTCGTGATTTATTGATCCATTTATTAATTAGAAGATTAAAGCAAGACTGCTTCTCGGTAGGAAAAAGAAAAAAGGCAAAAACAAAACAAGACTTAATTATAAGCACTATAAAATGGTGCAAGAAGATTCATAATCCAGCTCACCTTTCTTCCTGCTTCAAGTTCTCCACAAAAAGCACTTAAAATGAGTTGAAGTTTAATCCTGATAAACCCTCTTCAATAAAAATACCTTAATCTTAGATGCAGTTATGCCCATTCTCAGCCAGGGTAAGTCTAAATGCATAAAATACAATTCCAACAGTAAAAACTCTCTGAGTCTTTGTGGTTCTCTTCCTCCTTTGTTGGGCTTGCATTCCAGTGTCTGGAGAAGTTCTGCCCCTTCTCTGTGATGTTTCCTCTGCCTGTAAAGGGCTGTCAGGTTCCTGATTCCTGTCCCTCAATGTCTCCACTTCTGTGAAACAAGAAAATGTGGTTCTTATCTTTCGCTAAGAGTTTTGTTCCTATTTCCCATAGGATCTTTTTTTCTTTGGTCAGTTTAATAGCCACAAGCTTTCTCTTCACACTTGATAATCCCTTTGATCTTCACTCGGTGCTCAGCAGAGTGCCATGAGGATGTTACTACCTTTAATCTTTTTTGCCATTGATCAGTAATATTCTTGTCTGCTGCTTATCTGTGATTCTCTTGGTGAAATTGTTACTCTGTCCCCCCTGTGCTGCCATGGAGGAAGTGTCAGGTAGCACTTCAGGAGAAGATTGTTGTAATGAACAAAGAGTTTGATGTGAAAGGTTAGGACCAATATAAGTAAATTTATCAGATGTTTTACATATTTTCTAGATAGAGAAAGAAATTTATTTAGTCCCAGTTTCTGTTATTTCGAGCTGTCTCTGCTACCTTTCTCTTCGAGGCATGAGAAAGAAATTCTACAAACACTAAGTTCTCATTTCTAGTGTCTCTTGAGGGTCTGTGGATGAAGTCATATCCTTTTACAAAGCAAATGCATCATTTCCAAGAGCAAATTGTAACAAATGCAACACCTATCTAGTGTTCCTTCTTCAACTAGGTCATTGCCAAGGGCAGATTTGCTGATGATGTCACCAGTGATAATGGGAGGTAAAGTAAAACCTAACCTTTCCACAGTTATGCTGCCTCGCAGCAATAGTAGTAATTAAATAATTTTTTTAATTCTGTGAAGAAAGTGAGATCAGCCTGACTCAGAGACTCAGAAAAGGTAGGCACTGGATCAAGAAGGAATCTTTAGCATATGTTCATTATTCCACATATAATTACACTTCACTGCAAATGTGCTTCACCTGCCACACTTTATATATGAATTTTTTATCATCTAGGTTGTGAGGCAGGGGAAGAAGGAGACAGTTTGGGTTTACCCATTATATATATATCAGGAGTGTCTGCAAACCTGTAATTCAAATGGGAGTCAGAATTTTGAGTGCTCCAAGGAATGAACCATGACTATAAACTTTTATGAAAATGTATCAGTGGGGCAAATGATTTTTGTTAATCTGTTAATAATTTTAAAAATCCTAATGTATCAGTGGGGCAAATGATTTTTGTTAATCTGTTAATAATTTTAAAAAGCCAGAGCATGAGGTGATGGAATCAGCCCTCACCTTGCTACAAAGGCAAGCTCTGCTCTTGGGGGGAACACCAAATCAGGAGCCAGAGATTCAACATTTTTCTGCTGAGACTCACCCCAGTAACTGTTCTCAGTTTCCTCTTTGAGTCCAAACACACCCCAACATCTGTTACTGCTCCCCTTCACTTCTATGTGCTTTTCTATAATACAGCCCCCCTCTATATGAAAGAGGTAAGATTTTAGCTCCCTTCTGTCTAAACTTTCTGTTTTCCAGGGAAGAGTGATGTCTCTGTCAGTTCTCTCTCCAGGCAAAGAAAACCTTCTGCATCACTACACAAGCACATGCCTGGTATTGATAGTCTTCCAGCTGTTTCTATGTGCATGTGTGAATGTCTACTGAAAATCTTCATTTCTTTGTGTGTATATGGAATAGCAAGTGGAGATTCCCTTCAACCTCAGTCTTGTTTTAGTTCCAAAAAATACATCCCTAATAGTGTATGTAAAACTACATAATTATGCAGTGCTGAATTGTTTTTACTTCATTTCAAGCAGAAATCTGGGATCTGATGTGGAGGTTCATGAGATCATAAAACCGACTTCTAAAATTGTGCCAGACAATGAAACTACCAACTGCTCCCTTCATGCATGCAAGTGTTATAATTATGGGGTATGAAAGGTAAATTGAAACACAAATGCTAGCTTACATCTTAAATTTAAAGACATGTTAATGTTAATTATATGGTCTTTAAAGATAACCAATTCATTTCTCAGTTTATAAACTCAAGAGGTAGATTTGAGTTCCATTTTTGAGGCTACCTACCTAACAATTTGAGCTGCTGTTGACATCATTAATTTTTTGCCATATATTGTGTTTTCTGGGAATAAAATAAGAGGCATAAATTTGATCCAAATGTAAGACTGTAGATAGAATTTAGAGTGGTTGTCTGTTCAGGAGGCTGTACATATTATTTTATTGTTGGACAGTATTTCACATGAAGCTTAGAATGAGTCTTTTGGACTCGTTATTAAAGCAAACTGCTGGGTTTGCTGTTCCCTCAGTGGAACTGAAATTTTCCACATTTCTAGCAGGGTTTTTGGAGGTCTCTTGGGATGTAACCTCTGCTAGCTCAGATCCAGAGCAGCAAATGACTGAGCTCCACAGCAGCACTGCCAGCTGATGGTTTGAACCTCCAAAAATTTGCTCTTCTTTCATTCTTTGCTTGGTAATACTTTAGAGAACTGGAGAATTATCCCTGTGCTGCCATCAGCTCCCTGCCTGTGGTATGCAAATTTGTTGTCCCCAGAACCATTTCTACATGAAGCTGTGGCTCAGGCCTATTAGCATTATTTAATGTCATTCTTGCAACAGAGTAATAGTAAAGCTTTTTATAAAATATATTAGCATTCTGAACTTTGCTGTTTGCAAGACAAAGCAGAAATAACAGTATTCTGGGTTCAGCCATCAATATAGAGGGTACATCATCAATCAAATCCGTAAAGCTTTTAAGCTGTCTTGTTTTAAATTAAGGTTTACAATGCATAACAATAGGATATTTAAAACTGTGTACACATTTTATCAGCTCCTCATGACTCTGTAAATGCTTTCTGATTTGTAGATCTAAACACAGCAGTCTTCATTCAAACCTGACTTTTACAGTTAATCCCATTTATTTTGCAGGACTTTACTGTGTTGTACAGGGGGGACTCAGCCCCATTCTCATTTCCCATCAAAGGCAAAATTAAATTGGACTCAGCTTTAGTATTCATCAAAATCTAACAAGATGTGGTAAAATTGTTGAAGTAAAATTTTGCCCTCTACATGTAAAGAATTTCCAAAGGATGTGGCATGGTGGTAGTGAAAGGGAAATATCTAAAAAGAGTGTAATGTTTGTAAGTGAATGCATGTCTGGTATGTATGCCATCCATTGCAATAGTGCTTACATAGAATCATAGAATAGTTTGGGTTGGAAGGGACCTTAAAGATCATCGAGTTCCAACCCCCCTGCCATAGGCAGGGACACCTCCCACTAGATCAGGCTGCTCAGTGCCTTGTCCAGCCTGGTCTTGAACACCTCCAGAGATGGGGCATCCACAGCATCTCTGGGCAACCTGTTCCAGTGTTTCACCACCCTCACTGGAAAGAATTTCTTTCTTATGTCTACTCTAAATCTATCCCCCTCTAATTTATATCCATTGTTTCTAGTCCTCCCATCCGATATTATGTTAAAAATTCCTTCCCCTGCCTTTCTGTAGGACCCCTCAGGTACTGAGAAGTTACTCTGAGGTCCCCTCTGAGCCTTCTCTTCTCCAGGCTGAACAACCCCAACTCCTTCAGCCTGTCCTCATAGGGCAGTTGCTCCAACCCTTTGATCATCTTCGTGGCCCTTCTCTGGACCCTCTCCAACAGCACAATGTCCTTCCTGTGTTGAGGGCCCCAGATGGTGCCATGGCTGCACAGTGCTAAGTGTTAGATGCCATTTGGATACATCAGTGACACAATGTGCTGGAAAAATCTCACTTTTATACAGACAACACAGAAAAGGATGGAAAGGGAAAAAATGCAAAACAACATGTTCACAATCAGGCAGCCATTCTGCAGAGCTGTTACTACAACCTAGTCCTTTACAGTCTGCTGTTCTGAATTCAACCAGCTGAAATTCCCATTCTTTTCTTTCTTCTGCCTTTATGCCTGACTGACAGCTGTGTAAGAGGAGCCCTGATTCATTTGGAGCACATGTGTCATCATTAGTGGCAGGACAGGCTTCATCTACAGTAGGAGATCCCACACCATTAAGTGTCAGCCCAGGAATGAGATGTTTAATGCAGGAGGGGTGAGGTTTGATGTGTAAGAATAGTTTGGTTTCCAGCCCTTGACTTCTTGAGGAAGCCTCATAAGGAGGCAGTCCACTTGCAAGATTTGGTGATCAATGGCAATATAGATATGAAGCAATGAACTGGAGTACAGAGACAGACATCTGTGTCACAGAAATTAGTGCTTAAAAATATGCTTTTTTCTTTGCTTTTCCATTTAGAAATTTTTCCTTTTAGAAATTTTCCATTCAGAATTTGAGATGCATCTTTGAGATTCAGCAGAAGGACTGTGGACAAACAGGATTGGTGGAGTAAAGAGGAATACACAGAAGGATAAGGATAGAAAAAGGGCTTGGCGAGGAAAAATAGAGCGTATGCATACAGGTGAGGCGAGCAAAGTTCTGATGAAAACAGTAATTCATCAGTTTCAGGCTGAATCAGAACGGTACTGCCAAGTGCAACTGCTTTCTGAATTCTTGGTTAGCACTGCTAGATTAAAAAGAATCAGCTTCTAAGTTTCAAATTCAACCCACATTATACTAATGGCTATTTGAGTCATGCCCACAACCTGTGCAATGACAGGAGAAATCAAAGACATAGATCAAAAGCTCAGATCAAACCAGAATATTCTCTTCACAGCCTTAATAAAGGCTGTGGTCAAGGCAGGAGCTGCTTTTAGCTGTAACTGTACGAGACTGACAACTAAATGAAGGGGAAATGAAAAGCCAGTTTAATTGTTGCCTGTTGTTATTGTCAAAATGACCGGCTAATTAAATATTTATTGTTTACTGGTTTCAAGCATACATTTGGCATGTTGGGATAGTGTGTAATCAGTAGATCATACATTTCCCCAGAACAAAATAGTAGCCTCACAAAAGCCTGTTGTGCGGATTAGTTGGCTAATGGGCTTGACTCACCCCCCTGAGCATCCAGGGTGCAATTTGCAATTGTGGTTTTGAGTTCCCAGCTGGAAGTGCTTCATGCTCCCATTGCATCTCCCAGCAGGGGGGTGCAGCTCTTCGCCTCCAGCCTGGGCTCTCTCGGAGCCCTGCCAGCACAAGCTGCCCAGGAGGAGCAGTGATTTAATACAGTTGGCTCCCTCCTCTGCTCCCTTTCCTGCCCTCAGCTCCTCTCTGGCTATGTCTAACTCCTGTGCCTGACAGCTCATGCAGTGCCCTAAGGAATGAGGTTGTGCTCCTCTCCCTTTCCCAAGGGGAATCTTCCCAGCAAGCAGTGACATCTGAGACTCCTGAACTCAGGATATTTTCTGCTTGGGCTACAAATCATTGGCTTCTTCCATCAGCAGGAACACTTCTGCCAAGTTTTAGATGAATAGTGGTTCTTTGGGGTACAATAGTGACATGTCAGGAATGAGGACAATGTCGAGACCTGTCTCAAGATGTTTCTTGTGTTCCCAATTCCAACTTCAGCTTTCCAGGAATGGTATTACAGGGCAGGGGATGGCCCAAATGGATGGCCTGGGCACCAACCCTGAGAGAGATGTTCCTGTGAGCCCCTTTATGAGTGCAATGTTGCAAGCTGCTCTAGGGAGGGGGGAGTCACACTCACAGACTGCACTGCAAAAACTACCTCATGCCAAGGCTCTCAATAGAGCCTTTTTTAATGATTTCCACCCCCAGGCAACAAAGTTGGGTCTCAGCTGACCATCACCCTTACTGCCACTGACCATTAGGTGAGGAGAGAAGGGACAGCCAGGCAAAGGGAGAGCCAGACCACCCACTCTCCGCCAGCAGATGCTGCAGGGGAAGGCTGCCAAGCTGTGAGCCAGCAAGGCTCAGCAACACTCACTGGCCTAGAGACATCTTTATTAGGAAGGAGGAGGTGAATCCAGGCAAGTGAAGCCAAAAGGGAGGAGGAAAAGTGCAGAAATATAAGAGTGGGCTCATTGCAGGGAGCTCTGAGCGATTCCCACTAACAATCAGGCCTTTTTAGTAACAGAATAGAAACAGCGAAAAAAGCAAAAGCTGGCACTTGCAATTTCTCAATTAAAATGTAATTTACACCCTGCGCTGTGTCTCAGATAAAAGCCTGCTTTGCTCACCCAACTGTAAAACAGTATTTACTGAAACATTTTGGGGCTTAATATGCTGCTCTAACATTACAGCATCAGCACAGACACGCACCCCAGCTCTCTTGGCCAAAGGCAGCTTCCCAGCCACAGCTCCCCAGCCACAGCTCCAAGCTGAGCTCTGGGGTCCATTAGGAGTGAAATTTCTTCACAGCTGAGCTGGATTCCCAGGGCTTCCTTATTGGCCAAGGAATAAAGACACAATGAAACCCATCAAAGCCTGTTCTAGCTGGCTAGGCTGAGGTACTCCTTAGGAACCATCTTTATAGCATCTTTATGGTGAGGGTGATGAGACAATGGGGCAGGTTGCCCAGAGAGGTTGTGGATGCTTTTGACATGGAAAGGATTGGAACAGCTTTCTGATACTTTCCTCTTTGGTATGAGGTCTTTCATTGGCAAGAGGTCTTTCAATGCAAACACTTTATTTCCTGTACAGAATCACAGGCTCTTTGTAACAGCTTCATTAGAAGATGCTGGGTATATCAGCTCTCTTCTTTTTTTTTTTCCCTAGGTTACCTAGTTGCATTCAAGGGCAATGAATATGCAGTTTATTTAGGTAAAAAAAAACCTGCATGAAAGTTAATGGAAATCTTGTAACAAGCACCCCCCCTTCCATTAATTGATTCCCTAATCCATTGAAGCATTAGTCATATGTTTAATTTGAAGCATTTGATCTCTACAATCAAAATTGCTGGCTTTGATCCAAAGCCAATCAAACCATCAGCAGCCTTGCCATTGATTTTCATGGATGAGATCCAAAGGAGCTATGCACATGTTAAAATTAAACACATCCTTAACTGACATTCTGGGATCCATATTTAGATCTCCTTAAATCACCTGTGCCTAAGAGGACCCTATCAATACTTACAACAAAAGAAATGACAAAAATGCAGTGACCTACCCAAAAAAAGGTGCACATCCCTGAACAGATGAACTTACTCAACACACCCTTGTGTCTTCCTGGGGTTTGCCTCATATCCCTAATCCCCTCACTAATAAAAACTCTAGACACTCTGACATAGGCTGTCTCAGACAGTTTTTGGGACCAAAAACTCTCTTAAGCCCCTGTCCTGGTCATGGAGGTCAACCTCCTTTCCTCAGCATGTGGCAACATAAACACATGGCAGTGAATATCTGAAAAAGCAGCCACAAAAAAGGTGTCACTGGGAGAATTGTCAGGATTTAGAGTTCTTTTTGTTCAAGAGAGCTTAAATTTATTGTGGGAATTCAGTAACTCTGGACTGAATCCATCTCTTCTTTTAAGTAATTCATCTGTAGTTATACTAAGACCTTTACTTGGATTTCATGGACCAAACCAGTCCAGGTTCAAGGAACTGTAGCAGAGAATTCAGTCCTGACCAAGAACACCTCCATGTCCTCAAGAGCTGTTACGATACAACAGCTGCCTAAACAATTATGCCAGACAGGAAGAACCTAAAATTAGGCAATTAAACTGGAAAAATATCTACAGATGTGAAAAAATCTAATAATTCCTGGGTTGGGGGCTTGTTGTGCTGCTTCTTAGAAGTTATTATTATTGGAATGGATTAGTTCTACATACTCTTATCTTATTTGCAAACCAAAGAATTATAGATAGTAATTGGATAATCTCTCAATTATCCCCAGTGACTTAATTATCATCATTAACTGTATTTATTTCACTAATTTGGAGGATATCTTTTGGGGGTTTCATTTTCCAGGCCTATTAGTTTGACTGATAATGGGGCACACTGGCAATAGCAAGGCAGAATTACCCAATTATTTAAAATATGATGGGTCCCATCCATCAAACACTAAGAAACCCCTGTGCTGTTTCATCTGTTTCTGATTTCATCTGAAATAAGAACTTTCAGCTCAGAGCTTGATTATGTAAATGATGAAATTTCGTCTCCGTGGACAGGAGTTTTCTGAATATACAGTGAAATTTGTTGTGTGATGCTGCAACAAGAAATAGCTCCTGCAAATTGAAAGTCAATGTGAAAAGCAAATACAATGCCTTAAGGAGAGAGTGTCACAATCTGAAATTCTGGAAGTAGTACAACCTCTTTGTCTGACTGCTGCACTTGTATGTAAGCGTAATTAAAAAGCCCTGGAAGTGAAACTAATTCCTGCAGCTTTGTGCTAGGAGATAGATGGCCTGACTAATGAGAAAGATCTCATCCACCCTGTCTCCATAGTGATGTCAAGTACAAGGAGCTCCAAGCCCCATCTTGCTGCTGTTGTATTGCAGTAGATGGCTTGGGCTTGGTATTCAGCACTGTCAACTTGGATATTTAAGAGGACACAAGATGGCAGGTCCAGCAGCAGCAAGTGATAGATGACATTTCTTATTCCTCTCCATCCCAGTTTTATGTCTCTATTGGTTGTTTTGTTGTCTTTTTAAGAGCCCGAAGCAGAACTGTTGGAAATTCCATTAGTGGATTTTCTCTGGCTAAGTTGAGAGCATTTGGCCTTGCTTATTTGAAATAATTTAACATGAGAACCCCATGGGGGTGATAATTTCCAGGGGATAGTCTCAATTGTGGTATGTACATGTTGCATGGCAAAGGGTAGGTGAACTGCCAAACATATTTAGATCAATCTTGGAACTGCTACTTATTATTCCAGGCCATATCTTGTTTCAGTAGACCAAATGCTGTTAAAATCACTAACATGCTCACTTTAGAAGTAAAATAATTTGATTCTTTTTCTCTGATCAGAGCCATGAAACCTAAATTTTCAATGTGAGGTATAACTTCATTTCAATGTCTTGAATATGCAAATAGTTTACATGAGGTGCTCTCTTGGGGGTGGAGGGATGGTTTCCTCCAACCCCCCTCCAAGCCTCTAAGTTCTCCTCATTCTTCTTTAGGCTAAACTACCCTGTCAGTCATCACACTGTCACCTCCTGTCTTCAGCAGTTTGTGTCACCTTTGGGAGTTGTCCAGCAAAACCACAGCTCGTTACCAGAACTCACCACTGCGGCAGCTTTTGATTACCTGAAGGAGTATCCTGAATTTTGGTGGTTGTTTTTTCAGTTTTGATGGGTGAATTGCAACACTGGTTCAGAAACCAGATACTCATTTTCTATATAAATGTTGTCTTTTTAGTCTGATTTGGCAGGAGCACTTTCACACCTTTGCCTATAGACTCCTCGTGTCAGTAATTGGTTTTATCAAGGGTATTTCTTTAGATGAGTATTTGATAGTAGACTGCAATTTTGTTGTCTTAAAACACCAGCAGGCCTAGTTTTCCCTCTGTTAATTGTCCTCTGAACTGTATTACTTCACTCCAGCTAGAGCCAAAAGACCAAGACCAGTCATAGATCAAATGCCAATATTTGGCATAAATCCATGTAAGCCAATGGTTTATACAGAGAATCTGGGTCTGTATATATTAGAGAAACAGAGAAATAAATCTTACCTGTCCTGAGAGCCCATATTCACTTATTGTGCTTGTAAGACTTTGTAAAACCTAATATAGCTTGTTGGATGAGCATGGGGAGCTCCATCATTCCCTACATGCACTTGGCAGGCTTGACCACTGCCAAGTCAAGCTGCTTTGGGCTTTTAAATTTTTTTCTTCGCTGAGACTAAGCAGTGAGTTTGTTCACATGGAAAAGGGAATGGGTTAAACCAGATTTCACCTGGCAGCAGCAGGAGCTGAAGTGAAAGCTGCCCGATTTCCATGTAGAGCAGCAGTGTTAAAATTTGATGTGGTTTAGCCAGAGTGCTTTTAAATCACATCTCTTTTTAACACAGATACCTTTCTGGAATGTCCCCTCAATAGAACAAATTTAGCTCAGATTTGCTGCGTTTTCACAGGGCATGGGAAAAAGGTGGAATTTAGGTTGGCAGCACTGAGAGGGTGCCCACCCACACAGGATCTCATCCCTTCCACACATTTCAGTGTTTCCAGAACAAATTTTTCCCCAAAAGCAGACCTGGAGATATCTCTGCTCAGTCTCTTGACACCTGGTTTCTCTCTCAGACCTGGAGCAATTCGATAAGGTGAGAAGCTCAGCTCTTAGTTAAGACACTTCAAGCTTTCCTCATTGCAGAGAAAAGCCTGGAGGCATGAAGTGGGGATATCTGTGAGGCTCAAAAGCCAGAGAGCTGAATAAACCTCTTGCCTCAAATATTAACACTTCAGGCATTTTCTCACGATCCTGAGGAATGAGGCTGGTGTCATAATTTTGGGGAGAAACCTGAGCCCTTTTTGTTAACCCTGCTGCTCATCCCTAGACAAAGAGATGCAGAATCTCAAAAGATTTAGTCTTCAGAGGGAATGAGAGAGACAAATGAGCAGGAACAAGGGCAGCATATTCTAGTCATTTCATTGCTGTTGCTTTTGCATGGTGGTTACAAGACCAGAAGATTGTGTTTAAATCCCCCCAAAAGGTTTTCAATTTAAAAAAAATAAAAATATTCAGGGTTTGTAAAGTTCACCCTTCAGTGTAATCTTCCAGTAATTTTAGAAATTTAATTATAAAGCCAATTGGCAGTGCCCTTTAAAATATGTCATGTAAGGAAATTAATATTAGGATTTCTTTCCCTTTTTTCTTCAGCCTCACTGTGACATCTTGGGCTAGAGGGAATCATTTCAAGGTCCAGTGAACTTTTCCCATAGGAATGGGGAATAGTGAGGTAACAATATATTCCTTCACATTCATCTTTCTCACACCTCATTTGAACATTTCTTTGCATCACAGCCCAGAGGTTCTTCCTTTCAGACAGCAGTGAACAAGAAGTGGGACCAACCTGCTTCATGTTCAAAATCTTGCACAGTGCTGGTGACAGGATATTTGGGATGAGAGGATGCTCACGGTGGACCAAGGGAGGTGGAGCAGGATGGATCCAACAGGGAAGCTCAGGTCTTCTACACTCATCTCCCTACACATGGAAGGGACCTCTTCAGCTGCCTGGTTTCCATGACCTAGGCACAGCCTGAATTAAGTTGCTGTTATTCAAGTTGCACAAATACAGACTAATATAATTTGTCACTATTAGGGCTTGTTTGTATGTTTTTATTCAGGGTGACCCAGGCCAAATTGTTACAAATAACCTTAGAGCATCAACCAGATTTGCTAAAACAAGGGTGAGAAGGGAAGGAAGACAAGGGGAGTAGCTGTCTCTGGTGTCCATGCACCTCTTCTACACAGGCAGTGCAGAGGGACTGGCAAACACTTGAAAGCAGGGAAACTATCCAGAGCATGTAATTTAGGAACATTCCTAACTTAGGAGGAGTATTTTAATCTCTTGGAGTATTTTCATCTCTGTGAAAGTGTAATATATGGGCTTCATGCTTGGCATTTGTATCCATTTGGCTGGAAAGATGGGAAAGGAGGGGAAATGAGAATTTTGTCTGCAGTGAGGTTAGTGTCAGCAGAGTGTGTGGGGGGAGTGAGGGGAAGGGGGGACAGAGGAGTGCCTTGAAGTAAGGAGGAATAGTCACAGCCTGTGGGAACTGTGTGGCTGGGGCATGGGAGGAGAAAGGGGCTTCAGGCTGGGCTCCTCCAGCCTTTCCTGGGAAATCATTACACTTTGCTGCTATAAATACTAAGAATTGCTCACTGGGTCATGGGTGGGAAACCTCACCTCTACCCTTGTGAGTGTCCTAACACATATTTCCCCTTTAAACCTCCCACAACAGCCCAGCCCTTTATTTCCTTCTGGCTGCTGGGAAGCTTGTGTAAGAGCTGCCAGTCTCCCAAATGTGTGTCTTTGCTGCAACCAGCATCTGGCAGCCCTCAAAGCTTGTTAGAGGACAGCAAAGGATTGGAGCTGGAGGCAGAGTGAGGTGGTAGCAAACAGAAGTTTGAGGCTGTCAGCTTGGCTTGGTTTTCCAGTGGCTGGGGCTTGAAGCATCCTCTTCACCTTGGCACTCTGTACCACTCACCAAACAAGGGCTTATAATGATGAGATGACCACTCTGCTTTCCTCCACTTGCAAGCAGTTGGTGGTAATGATGCTCATTATGGATTCAATAGACTATTTTACACTATGAAGTCATTTAGAAAAGGATAATTAGTCCACAGCTTGCTTTTCATTGTATTTAACTTTTCTTCTGTTTGGGGGAAAAAAAGAAAAAGGAAAAAAAACCCAGAAAGTATGTAGAGATTGTGTTATTTTTGCAGCAAGTAAAATGGAGCTGTTTAATTTATCCTCACTCACTAGAGAGATGGTGAAAATGTTGCCCGGGTTTTTCTGAATGATTTCTTGCAATTGAGCATCTGAAAGAGCATTTTAATCTCAATGTATGCTCTGCTATTGTATCAAATTAAGAAGAGCAGGCACGGGAGGCTGCTCAGTGAAGAATCCTCTTTCCCATTAATTTCCATGTGTTAAGTGCACTTTCAGAAGCCAGAAATATTCTTGTAAGAACAAGATTGTGCCATGGGATTACTTTCTAGGGCTTTAGTCATCAATGAGCTTTCATCATTGCTAAAATTAAAGAGGGGCTGAAAGAGTAACATCTCCAGTTACCAGAGACACACCACTTGTCTGTGTTTTGGTTGGGTCTGTCAGTTTGATCCTATGCAGCAGGTTGCTTACAGAGCTAGCAGAGCAGAGGGTCTGATGCTCTGAATCCTCCCTTGTGCACTTTCAAATTTGTTCTGCATTTCTTATTACAGCCCAAGACAAAGCAGTCCTTGTTAAAAAGGCATTCAGATACAAACTGAATTTTCAGCCTGTGAAATAGCAAACGTTATGCTCTGTGATAATATAAACATTCATTTAAATATTGGCAGCTGCAGTGCAATGAATTGATAGGTGAGGGAAGGCAATTCCTGATGGTTTGCAGAAGCTGAGGAATGAGCTTGAAGCAAGACACACTTCCCTCTGCTCCCTGCATGGCTACAGCCCCTCTGTGGAACCAGAGAGTCCCACCAAACCAAATCCCTCACCCCCAGATGAGTTTAAGGTCTGGCTGAGAAGAGCTTCCTCACCACGTTTTTGTGTGATGCACTGCAGAGGCAGCTAAAGTCAAAAGATTTTCTGTTTCTATGAAAAGGTAAGTGAAATGCCTAGGTTTGGTGGAAAAATACCTAGAACCACATCAGCACTTTTAGGTGACTGACCTACATATGGAAAGCTCAAGCACAATTTCAGGTAAGTAGTCCCTTGTGTCTCTGGCCAACCAAAGTACTAGGAATTTCCTGAAGGTGATATTTCCTTTACAGTTAAGAGTCAATAGGGTGTAAAAGAAATAAGATCTGAAGCAGTGTAAAGTATGAAATATGGATTTCACAGAAACCTTGAATTGCAGCAAGTCCAACTGCAATGCCTGGTGCTCCCCTTTACTTTTATTTCTATTAATATTCCTTGAGCAACAGCAAAGATCGATTTGAAGCAGAGAGCACAGAGAGTCATGGGAGCTTCATTAGCATGCAAATCTGAGTGAATTCATTAGCCCTGCAACTGATGCTGGTGCTCCTGGAAACTAGTAAAAGAGTAAAGTCTGCAGAAGTAAATCAGGCCGTGCTAATGAGCCTGGTAATAAAGCTTTTGTAAGCCTTTTCCAGAGCCAAAGTGACAAAGTACTCTGACACTGTTAAACCTCCACTATTGTGCCTTAGCTGAAGGACTGAATTTTGTTTTTTATTATTTTTTTTGTTTGGTGATGGGGAAGAAAGGAGAAAACCATAGCAGAGGTAGAGAGTGAGACAAAGGCAGTTACACTATTTCCTCATCCAAGATAAAAGTACTGCGTGGTTGCAGAAAAGAGACAGAATGACAAATGCAGCTGCACAAATAAGATCCATTTGACTGAAATTATATTTTAAAGAAAACCAGGAGACCAAATTTTTCATAATGAGGCTTTCACCTCCTGGCTGCATGTTCTCATTTTCCCTTTGCCTTATTAGGCATAATTTCAGGATTGCCTTTTGTTTCATCTCTTGAACTTGCAGAAAACCTCAGAGTGCTGAAACTGTGCCTGCCTTGCTGGGAGCCACCACAGCCCACAGCCCTCCTCACCACATGGGATGGCTTGTGCTGAGGGAGAAACAGGCAACTGGCCAGCCCTTAGTCTCTGGCAGGTTTATTCTAGGGACTAGGAAGACCCAGGAAGACCCATACCAGGTCTTCCAGGGTAGTCTCTGGTCCTGCCCCCTCCCTTGTGGGACACATGGGCCTGGGGCAAATCTGGTGGTTTCACACACAGCCAGTCCCTCTGCATCAGGGGCTCAGTGGTGCAGGGAATAAAGATGCTGGGAGAAATTCAGCCCAAATGGGTCTGAGGCAGAAGGATCACACTATAGTGGTCTCCAAATGGTACTCCCATGTCTTCTGGTAAAGGCAATGCTGAGGTGTTGAGGGCATTGTATTTAGCAGGTTGGAAATGTCATTTCAGTTCATACCACCATAAAGTGGAGCCATTCTCTTCCATTTTTGTACTCCTATGGTTGTAGGTGGAGGAATGGAAGCTTAATTTTAGTACCAAAGCATGTCCTCCTTTGCCTTCCATTTGCCACCATTTCAGGTGTTGCAAAGTCAGAGATCTCTGCCATGGTGCCAGGGATGCCTTGGCACCATTTCCAGGTGGGCAAAAACTCTCAGTGCCAAATCCAACAGCCCTGCCAAGACCAGCTCCTCATCCACACCCATGAGCTGCTGGTTTTTGCTCATCCCCCTCAACCTTGTGTCTGCTTCATGTGTCAGAAGCAGCCACAGCAAATGAAAAGGCTGCGGGTCCTCTGTGCTCCAAGGCAGAGATAAGGTGGAGGCCAGTTAGAAATGTGTTTGCTTTCCTTTTGCAGTAACCTCTTTGTGTAAAAGAGCGTGATGCAGGGGGAAGATGATTACTGCTTTCTCATCAAGTGGAAAAAGAAGTGCTTTATACACAGGCTGATGGAAAACTACTGGAATGCTTTTCAGTTTCCCCCTCTAACCTTTAGTGCCTTTTGGTGCCTCAAAGGGAACAAAATGACAGACCAGAGAAAGGGGGAAAATATATCAAAATATATTTGGAGATAATGGCAAGTAATACAATAGACAATGCAGCTGGGCAATAAAGGGTAAATATAGTCAGTGGAAGGGGAGAAAGAAGACAGAGTGAAAAGCTAAAAGCAAGGAATTGAAGAAGAAAAGCCACTTGTATAGGGGGGTGGTAAAGGACAAAGGGGAGATGAAGGGAAGGTGGAGCATGAGCAGGGCGAGAAAAATGACAAAGGGGCACTTGGTGAATGAGGGAGAAGGGACATGGGCAGGCAGGAGCAGGGAGTAGAAATGGAGTGGAAATGAAGCAAAGGGAAGTGTGGAGTGGTGGTGATGCTGCTGACCCGCTTTTCTTTTAGCTGAAGAGTGTTGGCAAGTGCTTGCATTATTAATGCTAATGCTGGGTCATTTGAGGGGAGTGAGCTGGCATTAGGGACTCTGCTATGGGCTGGGCAATCTGAGCCTTTTTCACAGCCTTCTTGGACCAAAATGGAGGGACAGCACTAAGAGAGAAATGGTTCCAAGGTTTGCACTAAGATCCATTTATCTGAAAACTCAACCCTAGATTGCACTTTTCCTTCAGCGCTGGAAGTGAAGGCTGCAGCAAAACCTTACAGAGGTGCTCCAGTACCTTAAGGGAATGCAAGAAAGCTGAAAGGGGACTTTTTGCAGAAGTATNGCAGAGGTGTTCCAGTACCTTAAGGGAATCCAAGAAAGCTGAAAAGGAACTTTTTGCCAGAGGTATGTAGTAATAGGAGGAAGGGGGAAACATTTTTAAGTTGATAGAGGGGAGATTTCAATTTTAGGTATTAGAAAGGAATTCTTTACTGTAAAGATAGTGGACCCTTCTTGCCCAGAGAAGCTATGGCTGCCCCATCCCTGAAGGTGTTCAAGGTCAAGTGTGGAGTAATCTGGTTAGAGGTGTCCCTGCCCAGAGGCAAGGCTGGAACCAGATAATCTTTGAGGTCCCTGCCGACCCAATCACTCTGATTCTGCAGTAATCCGCCCAGCTGCCAGGGGCCATTTGGCTGACTGCCCCTCAGCCCCTGATAGCTGCATTCAATTTGATGTAACATCAGAGCTGTTCCTACACCATTTTCACACACAAGTTCACCCAGGTAGTTTATCCTGCCTATAATCTCCTGAGCAGAGTGCCATAATGCTTGTGCCCAGCTGCATTTCTCACTGCCAGCTGCATATTTGTATTGTGTAGTGATTGCAGCCACTCAAAATGCCAGACTTTAGGTGCAGTTGCACTGGTGCCTTACAGACTGTCTGCTTTGATCCCTCTTTTCTTTGTATTTCATCTCAGCTTTCTGTTTTCTTCCCTTTATTTTTTTCATTTGCAGCTGCACGAAGTCTGGGAAAATTCCTATCATAACTCCCATACAGCTTGGTTTAGCAGATATTTGGGGCTCTTTCATTGTTAGCTCCTGAATTACATTTGGTTATCTACATGCATTATATCT
The DNA here is from genome assembly GCA_013400935.1 of Turnix velox. Classification (NCBI taxonomy): domain Eukaryota; kingdom Metazoa; phylum Chordata; class Aves; order Charadriiformes; family Turnicidae; genus Turnix; species Turnix velox. Next base: position 28,420 of record VZTY01031409.1, read on the forward strand.
GCTGTCAATTAGCTGCTATCTAACATGGTGAAATGACTTAACTCCTTCAGCTTGTTCGGGGATCAGTCCCCTACCAGCACTCGGCACAGCTTGTATGAGCTTGCAAAGATTCAGGCAATTTTGTCACACTTATTATTTTACTGGTGCTCATTACAGCTAAAGGTCAGTTGTGTTTCCACTGTAAGACCAGGGATAATGGCGTGATCCAGCAAACTCTTTCTTGTGTAAAGTTAACCAGACTATTTGCATGAAAATCCTTACTCAGGGAGTAATTTCCAGGATCACACCTTTAAAACCTTAGTCTCATGAGCAAGGCAAATGCTGGAACCTGGAAGAGGAATCTTCCAAAGCTATATTTTATCAGAGAAAATTTTCAAAATTCAACAAGAGGGGAAAAGTACTTGGTGGCTGTAGATAGTAGCCATCAAAATGGGAACATCTTGTGAGGTAGGTTGCTCTCAGATCAATGGTGCAGCCTCAGTGGTGGTAGGGTAGGGTGAAGCCCTACAGGGTCCCAACCAGCTGAAAAATGCAGGTAGTGAATCAGTGAATTTTAGCCAGATGGGAGAAAACTAAAAGGGACTTTGTCCCCTACAAAACCTGTGCTTGCTGTAAAGTCATTGCCTTACCACCATTTATGAGCAAGTGAAACCCTGCTGCAAGGCACCATGGCCTTGCTATCATGGCCAAAGCTGCTGGCATCTTAGGTAGGTCTTCATCTGCTTTCACAGCAAATATTTCAACTGTTTCACCAGCTCAGTTGTTTATATCACTGGAGACTCCCAGAGGCTCAAAGCTAGCCTTGAAAATCTGTTTATATTTTTAAATATATGCCAAGGCATAAGCCCTGGGACAATTAAGAGAAGTTAAGTAAGCAAAGCAAGCAAAATAGAATCAAAAAAAGGCCTTGGGTGGAGATCTCTGCATATTTTCTTGAAGAGCCCACATGAGAAATGCTATCCTGCTCATCTCAGGTCACAGCTAACAAAGGCAGCAGATGGGTTTGGCCATTGGTGAGCCAGTATTAGTCCTGGACAAAGGCACTGCTTTATTTTCCCAGTGTACCAAAATTAGAGAACCCCCTAGTGCTAAATAATTTTGTTCTGCCTCACTGTGAAAATTCCCAGTGTTCAATAGCCCTCCACAAGTTCTCATTTTATCCCTGTAGTGCCAGGCTCCTGTGGTTACACGTCAGCTGCAGTAGTGGTAAACATGTACTCACCACTCATTTAAGAGCTTTTAAAAGATTTCTTACTGTGCCCAGAAATAACACCTGTGCTTTCTTACTTAACCATGGTGTTCTCTTTGTTTGTCAGGGCATATTAAGGTCTTTTTTTCCCCCCTCTTTGAAAGAGGGGGGAAAATACAAACGTTCTGGCTTGCTTTCCAGCAAACAAGTTGTACAAGAGGGACTGAGATGGTTAATCTGAACACAGAGAAAAAAAAAATACGGGTAAGTGGCAGGAGATGTCTGCCCCTTCTGGAGACACTTGACTTTTCAGGAGCTCTGCGGTGTTAGCTGAAATCCCTGGCAGCTGCAGTGCTTGACTTCCCCGAGACTGGGACCTGTGATATTCTGACTGTGGCTTTTCTTTCTCTAGAAATGATGAAGGGAGACAGAGCACGTTGTACCCAGAGGAGCTGCGTCAGTGGAGGGGAAGGCGGATGCAAGGGTGCAATGAGGCATTGGCCTCTAATGAACTTTCCCCTTGTAGGAAAATCTTTCAAAGCAATCCCAAGCACAGATACAGGCTGGGTGGAGAGTGGCTTGAGTGCAGCTCTGAAGAGAAAGACTTGGGTGTGTCAGTTGATGACAAACTCAACATGAGCCAGCAGTGTGCACTCGCAGCCAAGAAGGCACCAACCAAATCCTGGGTTGCATCAAGAGGAGTGTGACCAGCAGGTCCAGAGAGGGGATTTTGCCCCTCTAATCCGCACTGGTGAGACCCCACCTGGAGTTACTGTGTCCAGTTCTGGAGCCCTCAACACAGGAAGGACATTGAGCTGTTGGAGAGGGTCCAGAGAAGGGCCACGAAGATGATCAAAGGGTTGGAGCAACTGCCCTATGAAGACAGGCTGAAGGAGTTGGGGTTGTTCAGCCTGGAGAAGAGAAGGCTCAGAGGG
>VZTY01031409.1:30698-62954 GCA_013400935.1 Turnix velox
GTCTAGTGGGAGGCCTATGGCAGTATGGCAGGGGGGTTGGAACTCGATGATCTTTAAGGTCCCTTCCGACCCAAACTATTCTATGATTCTATGATTTGATAAAAACAAGAATAAGAAGCAATGTGGTAAGAGAGGGGATGCAGTAAGTAATGTAAAATAACATACCTAAAAATCTATTCAATCTCTTCACATTTTGTAGGTGAAACAAGAGTATTGAAATAGAGGACATGCTGATTCAGTGGTCAAATTTATGGTCTTATTTGTCCAGTGTTTGGCTTAGGAACTGTCACTGAAACAAAAGACATGAACATCCCAAAAACACCCAAAAGGACCAACTTGAACTGGTTAAATATCTCTGATATACAATGGTACTTTGGATGCTGTGAAGCTGATCTGGGAAGGTCTCTGATGTGGGATATAACTAAGAAAAAAACTCAAAGTTTTTGAAATTAAGGGCTGTAGGAAATGCCTGGTACCTGTCTTAGTGATATGAGCACCATCAGTGAATTTACTGGATTTACCTGACCCAGGCCATCCCAGTGAGTCTCCAGTGAGAGTCCTTGCACATCTGTGCAGTGTGTGTCTAGGTGGTGGTTCCTGGCTTGTCCAGACACAAGTCTCAGAAGGCTGCCATCTTCCATAGATTTAATGTTTTGAGTTTGTTGGTTTGTTTTTTATGGGGTCAAATCCAACTTTTTCCCACTGCATGCACAATTTCAGCGCCACCTTTGGTTTTACTGTTAAATATCTGCTGATGAATCTCTGCTGAGAACTTAGTCTCAGTTATTTGTGCAGTACATTTAAAACTGCTAACACTCCTGCCCTGTATTTCACAAATGTTAGATCCAAGCCTTGAAGTGCTCCACATTAATTATGTTTAAATCTTAAGAAATGCCTTCCAAATCCCCCACTCCATTCATTTCAGCTCTTGAAGCTCAGACTGATGATGTTGGGAGTGATCAGTACATCTCTTCTTCTGCTCAGATCATGCCTCTCCATTCTGTAATTGAAATTATCTGTGTACATGCACCTATAAAGTGAAGTGCACTTGTACTTCCAACTTCTGCAGAGCACCAGTTAGCTGTGCTAGGCTGCCCATTAACTCATGCAATTAGCACTGAAAAAAGTCCTCTTTCCCCCTCACCCCCTCACTGAAACCTCACATCCTTGATTGGTTTTTTGGAAAATCCTTGTGCAGTGTGATATCTCCCTGGCAGCCGTGTTTCAACAGAACAGCAAAGTTAGTAAGGTGTGATAGAGCTCTTTTTCCTGAACCTACCCTGAACATCCTTCATCAAGTTTTGCTTTTTTAATGATAATGGGTCTAATTCTCTTTTGGCTTTACAGTTTATTCATGCTCATGTAATTCCATCAGGCCGTATCCTCAGCCCCTGTAAATTAGCAGAGTTCTTTCTGGTAATGGCTGAAGATTTGGGCTGTTGATTTCCAAGCTATTCCTAATTTATAACAGTTCAAAAGGATAATGGGTTCAAGCTTTTCTGCTTTTGTTTTTTACCATTAGATCCATACTCTTCACCTCATTTACGTCAAGCAATGCACTAAGTACATCCAAGTTACCTCTCATTTCTTGAGGTCTTGATCTCTCTGCATTCCTGCTGAACCTGTTGTAAAGCTCATACACCCAGCAGCTCCTGAAAGCATCTTCCCACCTCCCTGAGGGCCCTGAGGAGGATCTGGCCAAACTATCAGGGACAGTTGCCTCATTCTACTACATATATTGCATTTTTTTATGTTCTCTAAATTAGATGTTGTATTCTCATATGCATACCTACAGCCATGGCTAGACTGTGCTGTCTCCAGAGACGAAAGCTCATGGCTGCTTCAGCACATCTCTGACACAACCCAGCAGAGCAGGCAGGCTCCTTGACCATTGCTTTTAGCAGGTCCTGCAGTGAAACAGCTGGAGTTTGTTGTTCTCTCTTCCTTTCTTCATTGCTGTGTTCAATACTCATGGTGGCAGCAGTCAGCATCCACAGCAGCAGGCAGGGAACAAGAGTAAAGAGGACAGAGAAAACATAATTCTTTTTGTCTTTGCTAACTTCCTGGCCAATGTGAAATGCAAGCAAGATGTGAGCAAAGAAAGAAATGTGTTGAAGGACTGCTGGGTGCAAGTCCATTTCCATGATCAGAAAACACATATTTGTACTGGTAGTGCAGTTGCTTGTCTGATATTAAACTGATGTTTAAATTAGGTACAGACAGACTTGACAATAACTCTGATTGCAGCTGGGACTCCTGGGTGCAGCACAGGGCAAGTAAATGATGATGTCGGTAGAGGTAGATGGAGATGCTGTTACTGATTTTGATACAGCAATGTGAAACACTGGGTAAAACATCACACAGTCTGACAGGTGAGAGATTCCACAGGCTTCTGATACAAGAATAAAGAAAAAAACAACTTGAAATTAACTTTATTTGATAAAAGTAACTGTGGAGGAAGTTTCCAAAAGCCTATAAAACTAACGTGTGTTTCCTGTTGCTTACAGCAGCCAGTAGATCAGTTTAGAAGTATGAACTATAGAAATTGAGCTGCAGTTCTTCAGTAAACTTCTTATAAAACTGGGAATTTATAGATCTGAAACACTACAGAATATTTATCATGCAAGATTTTTCAGTGGGATAGAGCCTAATTGCTGGTTTTGCACTAACTCACTGCACTCAGAGACATGAGATGTTATCTGTACTGTACCATACTGGCTCTAAGGACCTGCAGAGAGAGTCCAACTAGTTCATTCAGATTTCATTTAGCACCTGGTTGGTTGTTCATCCTAAGAAGCACCTCCAGGTGAGGATAGGATCGATATAGATGCTGTGACAGGTACCAGAAAAGTAGAGAACTGCTGGCAGAAGCTTTGGTGACACATTACACTGGATGTACTAGTCAAAAACCTGCCAATACATTTCCAAGACTTCCACACAATAATGGAAGTCCCATGGAGGGAATCACTCCAGTCCTCTGGCACTCTCAAAGTGAAGTCATTTGTACACAAGATGCTTTGTTTCTCCCAGACATGCTTTGAAGTTGTCATCATTCTAAGCCTCCAGGAAAAGGACACTTCTCCCAGATTCAATTAAAATGCACTCAGCTTTCTGAAGCACTTCATTTTTGGTCTGTGTTTGGGGCTTGACTGCACAAGTCAGAAGAATCTGGTATCATTTTTTTTGGAGAGCAACCCCTGGCATTTCAAATGTTTCTTCTTCCTGTAGGTTTATTGACATTATTTATCATGTTGTATATGCAGTACATTTGATGGCATGAATCCTTACTCCCAACCACATCAATGACATTGAGGTAACACCACCCTTTTATGCAATTTTTTCCCATCAGCTGCTGCTCAGCTCTTGACAGTAATTTGGCTGAGTAAATCAACACAATTTTATGGAGTTCTGACAGTTGTGACTCACAGATTTTTCCAACGCTTATGATACCAGTGTTTTTGTCCCCCAGTGAGAAGCCTTTCCCAGCATCACTCTAAGCCCAGAGAGAGCAGCAGAGTCCTGGCTAGCACCTTGAGCAAGGCTCCCCACTCTGCCATGTCCACCAGGAGAGGCTGAACCCCAGAGGTAAGGGCTGGGTAAGAGTTCAAACCAACTGTTATTGATAGCTCTAATTATTAAGAGCTAATGAAGTACCCTTCCTCCATCCTCTTATCAAAGTTTTGATAATGTTTAGAAATGGCACCTGATGCAATTTTCTATTTTTCATAATTTTGTATGTAAACAAAGGACTAACCATGGCTGTAAGACCCATTTTTTGTTGGCTTCATCCTGATTCAGAGAACACATGTTGAGATATAATCAGAACTGAGACACACTGAAATAAAATGAGTTTACATTAGAGATTAAAAACAAGCTCAGTTTGGTCTTAATTACCTTCCTACTTGCTTGAAGTGCCCATCAATGCTCCCTTCTAGGAGGGTGAGGACTCCCCAGGGCATTAGCTGTTTTCTGTTGTGGATGAGATATTATAGCTAAAACTTGATGGGTGTTCAGAGGCTTCTTACAAGAGACTGGTTCCATGAAATCAAGTGTAGGATGGTGCCCTCCCTCTACCCAGGGTATGTTATGGTTGAACTCTTAGAAATAAAACAGTTCTTGAAAAACACTTGGTGAATCTACATAATTAAAAGTCTTTCCTGCTGGGGGTTAACAATTTGAGCAGATTAACTTGATAATGCAGTGTAAAATGTTGAAATCAAGAGTGTGCATCCAGAAACACTGGTGCAGCCCTGCAAGGGGAGAAAATTGTAAGTAAATAACCAGAGCAAGTATTTTGCAATTTAATTAAAGATGTTTCCAAACTCCTTGTACTATGCTATGAAAGAAAAAAAGTCACCTTGAAAAGTCAAGTCTCATTTATTTTAATTAGTGCTCCATTTGGAAAACTCTAATTAACAAACCCTTTTGCAGACACTAGCTTGAAAAGTGTGCATCCAAAAAATGTTCACAGACTCTTTACAAAATGTCTTCTGGACCCAATTCTCAGAAAGTCGGGATCAGCCTCACTCTTCCAAAGTCCGTGTGACAAACTGATTCCCACTAGGGAAAAAAAGAGACTTCAGGAGGTGAGAAAATCTGCTGACATCAGAGAGAAGATCACTGTTGTTTTCAGACAAATTCAGGTTCAAAGCTCTGTGTGCTGGGCTGAATCTTGGGTCCCTTTCACTGTTCTCAAACTTGAGTAATTTAACTGGAAAGGCATCAGCATCAAATTGATGGAAAGCCAAAGTGATCTTGATCCTCCTTTGAGACTTACTGTTGAATTGCATTATATATAAGCAGAGCAGCTTTTTTATTATTAATGGGATAGAAAATCAGAACCATCAAGGAAAATTATATAAGTCCTATTAAGATGGATGAGTTGGAGTTAAGTCCATGTATTCATAACAAGATTGCTCTCTGCAACTCCTTGCAAGAGTATTGTCCTCTCATGGGAAGACAGACCTCAGCAGGGTGGAAAAATGTTGGGGGAAATTCCATGAATTTCTCTTGGGGCTCAGCCTGTGGGTAGTTGTGTACACAGTGCCCACCCCACACGTGCTTGGACACGAGACTGTCCTGGGGGATGGTCTGCCTCAGGGTGGTAAATCTGGGGCTGCAACCACGGGAGCTGACCTTTCTTAGGATCTCACTCTTAAATCCCTTTCTCCCTCATCCGATTTGTTTTCACATCTGCCAAGTATTGCAGCTCCTTCTGCATATCCAATGAGGGGATTATTCCACAGGCTTAAATCTCACCACTACAAAAAGAAAGTTACACTGACAAATACTTGTCTTTTGGTGAGGAATAAGCTGAAGTGAGTGTGAAGGGCACTGTCAGTTCTATAGAAATGCCTCTTATTTCACATGGTTCACATCCAGAGTGCTCACACCAGCCTTTGTACAAGGTATCCTCTGGGAAGAGAGTGAGGAGCAGCTATTCCAGGCTGTCCCCGTGTAAGCCCAAGCATATAAAACCTGAGTATTGTCTTTTCATTTCATCCTTTTGCTTATAACCAAAACCACTTGTTCCACCCTAATTTATCCCTTCTCTCTATTAACACCCTTCAAATACTTCTCAGCTCTTCCCCCTTCCTTGCCATTTAGCCGTTCTTTAATCGTACCTATTTATTCATTCATCACAAAATCAGTCCCTCCTGTCCCTAATCAGCACAGTGCAGCAGCTCTGCTGGGAGCTCCCCTGCAGTCTATCTGTCGCTAACAAGCAGGACTGCTTGCTGCCAGACTCGTGGGTGGTGCAGCTTTGTGCCAGGAGGGATCGTTAACACCCGACCCCAGGGTGTCATGTTTTCCAGTCGCCGCCCGCACTTGCCCCCCACCACCTCCTAATGAAATATCAAGGTCTGTTTTCCTCCTGCTGGCAGCCCCACACATCTTATCCACGCTGTTATCATTTTGGAAGAAATGGCTTTGTCCAGGTAATAGTAAGTTTGGTTTCCCCATTCAGAATCTCCTCTATTTTTCTACCTGTGCACAAGTGATTGAGCAATAAGGCCATTCCCTTTCTCCTTCTTGCCAAATAATAAGTAGCAGCAAATCTCTGCTGGGTTTGAACTCAACGAGAGTGCACTCTGCACCTTCAAGTGGTTCTTAACCCAAACATTATGTGGCTGAAAGCATTTGAGTGCTTGAAGGATCCAGAGCTTTTCTTTGTGAAGGTAATAATGCACAAACTTACCTGGCAGTGGATCCCTCCCCTGACTTTTACAGCAGCAGCATGACCTACAAATAGTCTCCATCTATGCAGACTCCTGCATCTGATTTCCTCTTCACTGTTAATCTGCCATCTTTATAAAAATGACTACTATTAGATTATCTTTTGCTAGGTTATTCCCACGCTGAATATTTCTAACACTCTCAGCAACTTCCACCTTGGCAATCTAGACTCAGCTCTGTGGTTCCCATACTTGGCATGATGTCCATCCATGAAATTCTCCCTTGAAGAATATCTTTCTCAGCACAGGTGATGGCAAAGCTGATGCCTGGCTGTCTGAGTGCTAAATTTAGAGCCAAGAGGAAGGCTGAACCCCAGATCAGAGTGGTAGGATTTCTTGCCCACTCCTGAAGAAAACAGCGCAATCTCTTTATGTTGTTGCATGGTCTGAGCATCCAGACAAGTAATTTTTTCTGCCCTGTGGTACTTTTCATCCTTCACTGCAAGTCTGCATTTGTTTTATGCTAAGGAGGAACTCACAGCTGGAGGTACAGAGCAGACATCTCTGAATTGAACACTGGGGTCACAGTCATCTGCAGTGGCAGCAAGCTGGACTAGATGATTGCTCTGGTCTCTCCTCCTCTTGTGTGTCTGCCCTTTCTCAGTGTGATTTGCTTATGTCTCACCATATTCTGGTTTCACCATATCCTGAGCTACTCTTTTGTTCAGAGCCTGATTGCCATTGATGGCATTTATCTGTTCTTGCATTATTTTCTCTGCATGGAAGGACATGACCTTCCCCTTGAAGGTATCTCCTGCTGTTGATTGCAACTACCTATATCTTCTCCTTTTTCATCATCTTCTACTTCCAGTTATTTACAAACACAGTGCCATTTCTGCTTTTCATTTCCTTTCAGCTGTAGGGAAGCTTGGACAGCCTTCCTTACCATGTCCACCTGCTTTTTTACTGTGAAACTGCTCCTTCTACTTGGATCTGCTGGTGTGACTGCCTGCCCCTCTGACCCCTTGAAGCACAGGGCTTTGGCTCCTCACCTGATGTCTGCCAAGAAAACTGCCCTTCTTTCCTACCTCACCTAGGTTTTCAAGGCAGGCAATTAACTCAGATCATTCCCCATCACACGTTCGGTTTGGCTTAATGGAGTGAAATTCAGATGAAGTCAGAAACAATCACTGCAGGTGATGTCACCCCAGTTTCTCACACAAATCTGGAAAACATACCAGATCAGATACTTCTATCCTATACATAAAATAAGACATTTCTCACAACATTAGTAACTTCGATGTCTCACTGGAGTGAGATGATACTATTTTTTTCACCAGTACAATGGACTGAACTATTCATGTCAGGTATCAGAGGGAGAAGGGAGAAATGACAAGAAGAACCAGGGCTGTGGGAAGGAGACTTGTGATAAAAGAAATTGGTGAGATGACAGCAAGATGAGCTGTGACCTAAGCCCTTCTTATACCTTTTGTTTTTATACATACACTCAGAACAGATTTCAGGGCTTGAGAGTGTTTCCTCCTTTCTATTTTGTCATTACTTTAGCTGACAAGCACTGGGGAGAATGAAACACTTTGGTTAGCCTCAAACACCTTGCTAAGTTCTCCTTAGCAAGAATACAGTGATGGTTTATTACAGCTGACACCAATCACAGCAAAAGGACAAAAGTGAGAATTTTGATTTGGGATCCATAAAACAAAGGAAATAAGTGAAGTAAATTTCAACTCACAGTTCAAAGGAAAGGGCAAGTAACTCCCAGGAAAAGGTTCATCTTTTGAACACTTTGTGCTTTGGGAGGATTTGGCTGTTTTATAAGGGGTTTTGCAGCCTCTGCAGCACTGTTGAGGCAGGATGAGTGCTTGGTACCATCTCTGTTCTTGGGATTTCATGACACAGCTAAGGTCACAGGAAACCAATGATAAGGGAAAAAAAGAAAAAGAAAACATGAGCTTGTACATCATAAAAAAATTAACAGCTATGAGTCTTGTCCCAAAAGTACTAAATTATTGTAGGTTTGTTCTGAGGTTGTACCTGTGGTCCACAGTGAGTCACGTGGTCCACTCCCCTCTACTAACTAGTGCACAGTGACAGAGAGCTGTCACAAAGATGCTATCCAAAAGCAAGAGAAAGCCCTGTCCTTCCATCAGCTCCAGTTCCAGCCCTTGCTGCTCTAATGTCCTTGTGGGGCATTAAGCAAGAGGGAAAGATTACAAGGTATCAGTGATTGACTTCCTTGGATAGCCAGAATGGGGCCCTCACACACCACTCCTCAGCCATCGAGGTGTCACTAGGAATTTTAAATCAAGATGTAGTGAGTCAGAGGCTGAAACTGCTTATACAGTGGTGAAGCCCCTGCCATTGGGAAGCTGCCCTGGGTTACCCTCAGTGGAAATGTCACCAAGAGCCAGCCCCACAGCACCTCTGGGATGTATAATGTGGCTGGGGCAAATGTCTGTGCCAACTTGCTCCTGTAAAAGAAGTCAAGAAACTTCTTCAACAAAATGAGGACCTGATTGAAATTCACAGTTTGTCAAAGCCCATTGTGAATTCAAGAGAGGGCCTTCCTTCCTTCAAAGGAAATGTTTGTGGTGGTGGTGTATTAAGGAAAAACAGGCAACTTTCTAGTAAAAATGACCAGGCACTCCTGCTCTGGAGTGATCCTGTTTTCCTTGGCTTCGGCATTAAAGATACAGAGCAGTGCACTCAGTCCAATGTTTGCACAGAAAGCAGATGTGTCAAAGCTGTGAGTGAAGAGAAACTGGGGACACCTGGAGAAAAGCATTTCTATCCTTCTTGAGGAGAACAATACCTAAGTATCTACTTAATATTCACACTGTGTTAAGACACAGGAGAAACTTCTCTACATATCCATCCACTGGGAAAGAAAAACCCTGAGGATTATGTCCAGGTCACACCAGGATTCATTGCTCTGACCAAATATTAAGCCAATTTCTTTGTGCCAATTAATTACAGTATTGTCCCTTTTCTGTTGGTTAAACAGCAGCAAAACCGAGTTGCCTCCAAATCCCCCAAGCCCTGTACATCCACACGGACTGGCATCGTCCCCATTGCTCTGCTACAGTGAGTTGGGTACCAAGATTTGTATGAAAGAAAAGATAAAGCCAAATCCCTCTTTATTTTCCTGCTGTGCTCAGTTTCACCCTGACTCTGAATAGCTTTGCCTCAGCACTTTGAATTTGGCATGGCTCTAAATAGTAATAAGGAAAAACAGCAAAGGAAAAGTGAGGTGTAGCCCTTGAGGCTGCAGAACCACAACAGCCCAAGGCGAGGGTCGCAGGACCTGGGCACAGGGGCACTGCTCGGGGCTGATTTTGTGTGACTTAACAGTGACACCCAGCGGTCACCGAGGTCCCTCTGACACCATCCAGCCCGGGAAAACCCCAAAAGTCCCTTTCCTTATTTTAAATGTGCATATATTTATGAAGCTGGCACGGTCCCTCTTGATTGGGATGCCCTAAAACAGCCTCAGCCACCTCCTGACAGTGACACGAGGGTGTGCCAACAGCTTTTGTTTTACACCTCAGAGTACAGAATAACCTCAAAATTATCCTGGGTTTCCCCAGTTTTACAACCCCCATGTATTTGCAGCATCAAGAATATTATTCATAATTAAGCCGCTATAAATGTACAAATAAATCAAAACCCTATTAAACATTAAATCTCAGAAACTTTTCTTTCTACTAGTTATTACGCTAAACACAAAAATAAGCACTTTTCATCTCAAGTGTAGCATTATAGGCACATTTTTACATGATAATTTAGCTTTTTAAAAAAGTCTTGACTGTGAAATTTAATGATACCACACGAAGCAGCTTGTCAGTTCATATTTATATTCAAATTTGAGCTTTCACAGTTCCCAGTGTGTTTCTTCAGTATTTTGTTGAAGATATTCTGACAGTCCTTCTCAAAACTATCTCTAGGAAAAGCAGCCTGAAAAACCTGCAAAGAGACAAAAAACTTCCTACGTTTCTGGCTTGGAGTTTGGGTGCTCGAGGAGAAGTCTTTTATTTTCTAATTCACATGAGGCTAATGCTTGAATGTTGAAATGTTTGTTTGGTCTGGCCATGCTTGTCTTCTCCTGTAAGCAATGGGTGGTTACACAAAAGCCCTGGAGAAATCCCCAGAGGTTAAAAATAAGGAAATGGGTAGCATGGAAAGCAGAAGTCAGCAGAGCATCTGCCCGTGGAGATCACATCCCAGTTTTGGGGCTCCTCTCTGCCCTTTCTGTCCCCCTTTCTAGGCTGCAAACTGAGCTGGAAGAGGTATTTGGCTGGTAGTGCTGCTCTCAGCACTGAGATGGACACAGCCTGCCAAGCTCCCACCTCACAGGTTAGAGGACCTGCCTCACCACAGGCAGCAAACCTGAGCTGTTATTCCTCATCCCTTGCTTATACAGTGAAAAATGGGGGTCACCTCCCTGCTGACAGGGGTTTGTGAGAGAAGGCTTGACTCCTGCCCTCATTCTAGGTGGGGACATGTCACCAAGCCCAACTTGGCTGCTTTATTTATGGGAGATTTGTAGTTCCTACAAAAACCATACGGACTGTGAATGTGTTTCCAGTTGCTCTGCAAATCTTCCCTGCCCCTCAGCTGAGAGAAAAAAAAAAGCCACAAGAAAGGTGGAAGGAGAGGATGTGCCTGATATCACATCTGCATCTTAACATGCAGCTGAGAGTGAGGAAGGAGACAACCTAGGGCTGAACCTGCCTCTCACAAGTGCCTCCTCCTGCAGCTTTGCACTAGAAGTTCAAGAAGAAACCCTGAGCTTGACAGGTAACTCCTCAACCCCCCTTCTCTCAGAGAAGGTCACCCCATGTCACAGACTGCGAGCAACAGCCCCACTGTCAAGAGCCAGAAGATGTATTTCTTTTTAATATAAGATGTGGAGGGTCTAAAATGACTCTGCAGCTGCCATTGCATTAAAAAACCCACTTGTCTACTGCCTTCAGGATTTTGACATTAGATGTTCCTTTCAGTGTCTCCTTAGCTGACAGCTGCACTTCATTGTCTCATGTCCAATCCAGAAACAAAAGCTGCCTTTTCATCCCAGCCAGCCAGAGTGAATGACCTCTCTTGCAGCACCTCCTGATCCATGAGCATTATTTTGTTCTGGCTTCCTTCCCTCATTCCTCTCAGCTACTCTGCAGTACAAGGTGACTGGAGCTTGGGTCCATCTCTCTGCATGACCTTGGGTGAGTCACTTCACTTCCTCCTGTGCTCTGCTGTCTAACAGTGGGGTGGGAGCTGCAGAGGTGGAGGAGGTCAAGAAATGAGCATCTTGGATGGGAGTTTCAAGAGTGATCCTGCCCCCCACCCCCTCATAACTGCCAGCCCTGCCCAAGGCCAGGATGCAGGACCACCACCATTATATCTTGCAGTCACAATTATGGGAGGCACATGCTAATTCCAGGTTGGCTTTTAATGATCCCAAACCCCTCTACTGACTCAGGTGACAGCTAAATTTATCCCAAGGTTAGGTTGACTCTGTTGTACTGAAATCTAAAGTCAAAGCAAGGACTTCAGAATAGTAAGTTGTTACACAATTCCAGAGACCAGGCACTTCCCATATTTTGTTTCTAACGAAAAAGGTACCTTATTTCCATATTTTGTATGTGCTAATTGTTGGGAATACTATTAAATGGTTCAGCAAATTGAAAATGACAACTTCAGCCTGTTCAATCCATTACAGTCTCTCCAGGATTGTAGGGGACATTGTCAGCCAAGTCAGCTGGCATCCCTGTGGTAAAGCCATCTTGCTTCTTATTAATGACTGGCTTCACAGATGAGATTCCTTAGTGTGCACCACTCCATCACATTATCCAGGAGAGACATGGACACAATGTAAGGAAACCCTGAGGTTAAAGGGGAAGATGTTCACCCAGAGCAGGCTTAATGAAGAGAACAGATGAGTAAAATTTATGTAGGTCCCAGGCCACAGAGACAGGATAAAAGGCTGGGAATAGCTTTCTCCTTGCCCAAGGACTATAGCAGGAGTTTAGAGGGACTACTGTATAGATTCCAGGCCAGGCTTTTATTCATAAGAGAGAAGTAGTATTTTGAAAAACTGCTGAGTCCTACCTGCAGGAGATAAGGAAAACTTGCTGGAATTCACCTCCAGGTAGTCATCTGGGGGAGCTGGATGTTTAATACCTTGACCTGGACTTTAGGTCCTCTGTGCAGAAAACAAACCAGCTCCATTTTAAAATACCATAAATGAGTGCAGTGCTATGCCTAAGCCAATAGACCATGGTATTTAATTCCAGTGGTATTTATTATCATGGCTGTGGTACCTCCCAAGAGCAGAAAGCAGCTTTGTAGAGCTTCCAGACCAGAATTTCCAGCTAGCCTAGACTGAAGGCAGAAAAAACTTGTACCTGTTTTTATCCTCCCTGGTAGATGCACCCAAAATCATTATGCTTTTGAAACTTTTGATGTAAAACTGTTGTATCATTGTAACCATGAGCCTCTGAAGCTATCCAAAAGCTGAATATGAGGATCATGGTGTCTTACACCTCATTGTGATCAGAGTCAGCTCCTCTTCAAAAGACAGTAGAACCAGCTTAGGTGGGGACTGTTACCAAACAAACAATGGCTCATTGTCCAATACTGACAGATCTCTAATGCTAAAATAATTATTATTTTTCACCTCCCTAGTATTTTTCTGCACTCTCTTTGTGATGTTCTTCTGGGTATAAAAATCTGCTGGGATGGATCACAGATGGAGGGACACAGTGATGGAACAATGCTATGACAAAGGGGAGAAACACAAGGGTGTTATTTAAATAAAGAGCAATTTTCTCATTGGCTTATGTTTTAAGGCTGAGAAACGTGTCCCAGGAATAGCACTTTTTCTCCTTCAGCATCCCTAGCTGTTTCGCATTAGTGTCTCACAAGCTAAGCTGTTGCTCTGGGAATGCTGCAGACTGTTAGCATTGCTTTATCTTTCATTTATGCCATCTTGTTTGCTCTCCTGGGATGCTCTAAAGCAGGCTGACATTGCCAAAGAGATTTACTGTGTGCACTTTGTATACGCTTTAATTAGGTCTCCATTCATGTCTCTCACCTGACACTTACATAAGAAATCACTCATAAAGCACCAGCACAGTACAGAAATCAATACATGTCTTAAATGCATGGTGACTTTCAGGCTGAAATTAAGTGCTTTCACTTACTCTGGTTGTGTCCACCTCCTCTTCATGTCACAGAGACATATAGATTTGCTCTGGGGGTTGTGCTGCAGCCAGGATCAACATCTCCTGCTCCAGTAGAGGCATGAGCTGCCCGGAGCACAAGGGTCTTGGCACAGCCAGGATGGTGCATTTCCCACTTCTGCTCCTGCTGATACACAGCTGCTACAGCCATGGAGGTGTGCAGAAATTAAAGCTTTAACAAGGAATTGTTTCTTTTTGTCACTTCAGTTTCCTTCTATTAGCCTTCCTGACAGTGCCAAGCTTCAGACATCACTGTCTGTAGTGGCTGAAACACAGTACTATTATATTATTGTCACTTCAATTTTTGCTTGTGCTTCTAATAGAAATCTAAATGATTTGGTGTTTAACTTTCACACTCCATCAGTGCAAGGCAGAAAAAATACAGCTGCCTCTATGAAGGTCTCATTCCTCTGGAAATGGCTCGTTTTTCAAGAGGGGATTTTCTTTTAGCTGTTGGCTTATATATCTTTATTTATTTCTCCTGGGTGAGGGGGGGGCTCTCACTCACTGGGCAGGGGGTAGGATGGATTCTTACTTTATTTAGAGGTGAATACTCAGCTTGTAGCAGCACCATAGTTGTGTGTCCTTGATCATCCCAGCCAAGGCCACTGCTGCCTGCTTTGTTATCCATCTCACAGGCTCGTGAGTATATAATTTATAAGAAAAATGGGCTCCTTAAACTTAACCCCCAACATTAGATGGAACAGAACCCATTGCAGTCTTTATTTCCAGGCAGTGGGGAAGCAGAGGGGAGAACGGGGCCTCACCTAGGCTGCTTCACTCCTGCAGTAAGAAGAAGTCACAAAGTTTGCACAACATTACAAACCAGCATCTGAAGTTATTCACCTCCAAAACAATCTTTGTCTCCTGTATGACATTCATATGAACCAGGCTTGCTCCCAGCACAACACACTGAGTGATTCAAGCAGCAGCATGTTCTAAAGAGAAGAAATGTAAGTCTACAGTTCCTGTACCTGGACATTCAAAAACTACATTCAAAGCCTCAATACCAAGGGTCAACTTTGAAGTATAAATCTTAAAATCTGGAGAACTTTGGGAGGATTCCTTCTCTTATAGTTCAGAGAATCTCTCTGCACATAAGAATGTCCAGCAGATAATCTCATGCTGGATATTAATTTGTAGACATTATAATAGTTCTATTAATAAGATTAATGCCAGGTACAGCTGTGTAGATTATTGAAAAGACTAAATGGCCCGATCCATCCAATTGGGATGAGATTAATTAGGATTCATTAATTAGGATGCTCACCTGACATTAAACTGTGAAAGGACCTCAGTCTTTTCCTTTGGTCTCATAACTCTTCCTGGTTTGTGCTGTCAATAGTTTTGTCAGCTTTCTTATACATATTCAGGAGGTGCAGTAATAGTTCTATTCTGACACGTGAGTGTAAAGTCCTCTTTCCATCTTGGTTCTGATCTAAGTGGCGATCAGCATCAGGTTTTGTGTTTGCTTATTTGAATTATGAAAAAAAACAGAGGTCTGGTTGGTGTGAAATAAGTCAGCTCTCACTCACTTTGTTCAGACACCAGCCACTTTTTCCTTTCAGATGAAAGCAGAAAACACTGCAGCAGATTTCACTGTGATGCCTGCATGTTACCCTCCATTAAGTAAACAGAGGTGGTCACGTAACAACCAAGGTAGGAGACAGAAAGCTTCCATCATCTAGAAATTCTCCTAAAATATTAAAAAGGGAAAAAAACCCAAATAGCATACTGTAAAAGCAGAGGGCATGCTGCAGTGTAATGATGCTTCAGGCTTTATCTCTGCAGAGGGGGACCCTGCACCCCACAACAGCCACAGCTGTTCCCCAGCTTCGTGCAAAGTTCTGGACCCTGCTGATGCAGAGCCCAACACACCAGTATGGATGAGACCACTGACACTCAGTCAGCATTACTTGCTTTGTCCACTTCCAGAGTATGTGCCTTCTTTTCCAAAGGAGTTTGCAATCACACACAAGTCTTCACTTCCCCTGTTCTGCAGCAGCACTAGGAGGTTTCTACTGTGCAGGGAATTAAGCACTGGAGTGTCACATCACCCTAACAACCATCCTTGGGAAAGGAAATCACTCTGTTCTGCTCTGTTGTACTCATTTCCAATTACAAGCTAAGTATCTCAGTCATGAATGTCAAAATAGATACTATCTGGTTAAATGATACAAGATAGGAGCAGTTAAGCCATAAGCTGTCATCCACCCAGACACCATTGACAGGAAAGCTGTCTCCTCATGGTACGGAGGAATTAGCTTCATACTTAAGGTGAAGTGATACCTGGTTAGCAGAGCCTCTGCTGTCCCACACTCAGCATAATGCTGGCAGTGTTAGTGTTACCACATCCCATTTTCTAAAAGCACGAACATGCTTTTGTATCTTTCTAAAAATATGGTGGGCCCTCTAACCTGCCGTGATTAATTTTCAAAAACCAAAGCTACAACTCAGACTAAAGAAATGCTCCTTGGTTTTTTTATTTATTTTTTCTCATCTCTGCATCACACAAACCTCATTGTGTTCCAAACCAGCAGTGCCCTTTGGGGTACTGTTATCCTGGGCTCCCTTGAACAGCACGACCTGTCAACGGATGCAATGCTCCTTTGATCTGTGCCCATGCAGTGCTCTGGCTGTCACTACTCATGCCCAGCTGAGAGATTAATGTGTCATTCTTGTTATGTCAGAATTACTGGCACGCTGTTCTGCTCATTTTGCTGAGCTGCAGGAGCCTCTGGGCAGTGCTGGATCATCTCCAGCAGAGATGAAAAGGGAAGCATTGGGCGAGCTGGAATTGAGGAATCTGTGCTTGAGCTTTCGATCCCGCGTGCACGTGGCATGGAAATAGATGAGTGTAATAGCACAGCAGCGTGAGGGAGACATCCTGGTGCTGGAAAAGAAAAGGCTCAGGCGGGGCCTCATAGCAGCTTATCAGTACTCAAAGGGGGCCTACAGAAGGGCTGGGGCAGGACTTTTTAATAGGATATGAGATGGAAGGACTAGGAATAATGGATGTAAATTAGAAGAGGAGAGATTCAGGCTGGAGATAAGAAAGAAATTCTTTACTGTGAGTGTGGTGAAACGCTGGAAGAGGTTGCCCAGAGAGGTTGTGGATGCCCCCTCCCTGGAGGCGTTTAAGGCCAGGTTGGATGAGGCACTGAGCAACCTGGTCTAGTGGGAGGTGTCCCTGCCCATGGTAGGGGGGTTGGAACTAGCTGATCTTTAAAGTCCCTTCCAATCCAAGCCATTCTGTGATTCTATGGATGGCGAGACATGAATTGCACCAGTATAATGGATTCTAGAATATGAGTAGAAGCAAGTAAAAAATCTCCCAAATCACAGTAGATGGATGTTGAGTCCTTCACTTAGCTTTGAAACCCCCTCCCATCCACTATGTCCTTCTTTCCACACGTGTAACTACAGTCTGTACTGCCCCACCAGAAAGTTCAGAAATTGTTTACCTGTCATGACAATTTTTGGATGTTTTTCTAATAAGAAAATAAAATCTAAAAAAAATCTAAAATAAAAGATCTAGGGGAGAGTGCAAGCACTTGTTTATAAGTCTGAACTGCCATCTCTTGTGTTATAATGCCCAAGTACTTACAGCATGTTGGAGTCACTAATTTGAGTACCTTGCATATTTGGCCAATAAAGCCAAATATTAGAATATCAATTCTAATCCCAGCTACATCAAATTTTGTAGAGACCTTGCCCTAACCAAACTTTACAAGTGTAAAATCCTGCTCTCCATATTTTCAGATTAGAAGGCATTTGGGGTGAATTTTTACCTTTCAGACTGGAAGTGAAATAATCAGCCTTTTGCTGAGAGCACTTTCCTGCAGGCACCCCACTAAGTGCCTCAACAAGGGGAGGTGCTGGAAGGAGTGTGAGCTTTTGCATCCTACTCTTCAACCACATGTTCATGGTACATGAACACTCCTAACAGTCCCAGAAGGAGCCCTGCCATGATGGTTCCCATGCTGGTTCAATGAGGACTCCAGGCTTTTGCAATGCTCAAAGTTCTGTTTGTCTCCTAAGATATATCTGAATAAACTCCACCCACAATGTTTGTTGAAGAGCGAGGTATTTGGCTCACATTCCAGTTTGCTATTTTTGAAATGTTCTCACACTGCATAAATTTGTCAGGCCTGAAGATTGTATTAAACATAAAGTCATAGAGAGAAATCAGACAGACAGCCTTCTCCCCCGTGCACACACAGACTGTTCTCATGCACACATCAGGAACCCTTTCAGACTAACCCAAATCCTGGGTTGCATCAGGAGGAGTGTGACCAGCAGGTCCAGAGAAGTGATTTTGCCCCTCTACTCGGCACTGGTGAGACCCCATCTGGAGTTACTGTGTCCAGTTCTGGAGCCCTCAACACAAGAAGGACATTGAGCTGTTGGAGAGGGTCCAGAGGAGGCCATGAAGATGGTCAAAGGGCTGGAGCAACTGCCCTATGAAGACAGGCTGAAGGAGTTGGGGTTGTTCAGCCTGGAGAAGAGAAGGCTCAGAGGGGACCTCAGAGTAACTTCTCAGTACCTGAGGGGGTCCTACAGAAAGGCAGGGGAAGGAATTTTTAACATGATATCGGATGGGAGGACCAGAAACAATGGATGTAAATTGGAGGAGGGTAGATTTAGACTTGACATAAGATAGAAATTCTTTACAGTGAGGGTGGTGAAACACTGGAACAGGTTGCCCAGAGAGGCTGTGGATGCCCCCTCTCTGGAGGTGTTCAAGACCAGGCTGGACAAGGCACTGGGCAGCCTGATCTGGTGGGAGGTGTCCCTGCCTATGGCAGGGGGGTTGGAACTCGATGATCTTTAAGGTCCCTTCCAACCCAAACTATTCTATGATTCATAACTCAATGACCTAACCCTAAAACACAGTTCCAATCCTGAAAGTGAGAGATGCTCTCCTTTTACTCCCATATCTTCAAAATTTTACTTGGTTTGTATTTTTTTTTCTTCTTCTTCTGCCCTGGCATTTTGCCCTGGTTGGGTTTGCTCTTCATTTCAAAGAACTATATACTTAATAAAATGTAATCTAGGGGCAGGCAGAAAGATATCTTGGGAAGACTTGAATATTGCCAGAATGCCCAAGGAGGAGCAATTTAGCTGGCAGATAAATCACTGGAATAAGTGACCTGACATCTCTTTTGTGTTTGAACACGTTGACCATGAAAACTGACAAAATTCTGTTCCAACTGCAAATTGGTTGTGTAGCTGGTTAATCCTTATAAAGACTCAGATTTTCCATCCCACTGCAGAGGAGCTGAGCTGTAGCTGTGCCTTCATTATTCCCAACTGGCTGGAATTACAACTAGGCTGCTCCCACTGTTCTAGTTCACCTTAACCTGTTACACTAACAACGTCCTCAGGAATGGCAGTGGGCATTCATTAAGATGTTCTGGGCAGTTGAGGCCTCCAGAGCATGACAGCCAAATAGACAGACAGAGTCAATCTTCAAAAGTCAGCTCAAAATCAGTAAGATGCTTCATTTCAGGTAAGAAGATGCTGAGTAGTTATTTTTAAATGCCTTGGGATTAGATAAAATGTACTTCCCATCCCATTCATCTATAATAACTCACTGATGCTTGCTGCATGATTGAATTTCATTTCACAACTGTGTTGTATATTAAGGCTCACCTGCACTTGGGGTTTTTTTTGGGTTTTTTTTTTCATTCCAAAGATTATTTTGGAAAGTTGGGGTTTTTTTAAAAAAAAACACTATCAGCACAGAGGGCAAATGGAGCGAATAGTTCTTCAGGATGAGCTGCTTGTCTAAGAGCTTTGATGTAAAGGAAATTGTCCTTTTGGGAAGGATGGATGAAATGTACCATGAAAAGTCTGCTGTGGGATGTAAGTGATCTGCAATCCTGAGAGCTCACTTGATGGTGCAGGACTGAACCTCAGCTTGTGCCATTGCTTGACACTCCAGTGATATATGGTCACTTGCATCAAGCAGCATTATTTTAGGGGAGATAAAATATACTGGCACATTCCCATGGTAACTTGGGTCCAAGATTAATGAAGAAAATTAAAGAGAAAATTAATAGACATCTTCATTTAAATTCTTTCCAGTTTATTTGGACAGCAGGCTGATTTCAATGGGTTTTTTTCCTTTGTCTTTGACAGACCTTGAATTGGACCTGGTGTATTCTGGATTATGAACTAAGTGCAAAGGTGTGAATGGGAAGAGCTGCTGCTGTGGTCCAGTCTTAGAAGGCTTAATGTCAGAGCATCACAAGGATAATGACAGGCTTCATCTCCTCCAGAAAGGGCACGAACAGTGCAGCTTCCATGCCTTGTCCTCCTCACCCAGCACTGTTATCTGAACTCAAGAGGCAGGGGAGAACTCAGGTTGTATCTCATGCTTATTTGCAATCCAAACATCTTCATATTTTCCATACTCTTTGCTCTTTGGAATTCAAATCTGATTTCCTTGTTTATCATCAACTTTTAAGTTTTTCACAGCAAAAATGAACCCATGCTGGGAAAAACCCTTGCTACACGTGTCTGTTAGTCTCACGCTTCTCCACTGCAAATAAATCTGTCAGTCTCTGAAGTTGCTACTAATTTCAACGTATAATTAGTATAATGATGGGCAAACAACAACAAAAAAATTAGTGTAAAGATATACATTTTGCCTCTAGTAATTCCTCTATCTGTTGTAGCAGGGTGTAATATTCAGCCATCACAGATTTCAAATTAAAAGCTCACCAAGATACTTAAATGAGTTAAAGACAAATGAAATCCAGCAGCTTTAGGAAATTACAGAAACCACCCCATTGCTTGACTTCCACAGTTTTTAGTTCAAGCTTCCAAATTCTTAAACAAAGAAAAATCCAGTTTAGTTTTACAGCAGTATGAGATTCAGGGCATTGCTTATGAGTGGGACAACACTGGGTGTGTTCAAGTAGTTTTTAACCAGCACTTGGGTTCCACTTACAGCGACCACTTAGAAAATTTCCTTTAAACCTTTCAGCTGATACGAGTAAATAGTCCTAATGTATTTTACACATTAATGAATATAAAGGTGGTGTAAGTTGTCCAAGAGTGATAAAGAGAAAGCAATGCCTTTCCCACATAGTTAATTACCCATGAAATGGCATATGGATGAATTAGCACAAACATACAGGTATGTGAGCAATTTACTAAATGCAATATTGATTTTAAAGATTAACAGCATTTTCAGAGCCTATGTATGGCCATGAACATTCACCAGATGTCCAAATACCTTGCTGTGTGGCTAGAACAAAGACTTAAATAACAATCTGTGTTGAAATAAATGTCCTATTTTCTTCCTTCTAATCTTATTTGAAGTTTGAGGAGTCCCACCATTCTCAACACTGGTTGGTAGTCAACAAGCAAATCAAGCCCATGTTGGATGAGTGGATTTTATTCCCCCCTCAGGACCTGAACATTTTTCCTTTTCTTTAATGTTCAGTCTGATACATTTACTGCATAATAACAACAACCAGAGTCAGATGCAAGGTGCAGAACTGTGAAATATATGTTTGTTGATTCTCATGCAGCCTACCAGTTTGGGAGAAAGAGAGCCTGGCTTCTGTTCAAGGTTTGGGGGTTGTATCATAATTTTGAATGGAGCCAGAGATTCATCTGAAATGGGAAAGTTGAAGTGCCACTTTATAGTATTAAAAGTCCTACTGGAAAAATATTATATGAACAAAGAAAAAAAAATCAGTCATGTGAAAGCTGCAATTAGTCCATGTGAGCTCCTTGCAAGAAGGACCACACTGTACTCTTGGTGTATTTAGCACTCTGTTCATCTATCCCATGGTCAGAATGGGGGAAACATAGAAAAGATAATCCATGGAGGAACTCCTGCTCTAGCATGGCAGCAGAATTGCCTACAGTAGCAACAAGAAACAGATTCACTCACATCATCTTTAGCACTAGTATGAGGGACCACAGAATGTTTCCCAAATTTTCTTATCCATCCTGCAGAGCTGTTCTGAGATCCCTGCTTTCCACAGGTCACTGAAGGAACAAAGTTAGAAGCCAGAGGCCAGAGAGGTTTAAACCCACTGCAAAGGCACACACGTTCCCCAGGGAGTTTGGGATTTGATCCATCAGCTATCTATGATATCCTCCAGTTTTCTTCCTGTGTGCTGTCACTTGGGGACTGCCTAAATGTCAACCAAACCATGAAATTGTGGCTGTATCACCTGTGTGGTGGGACTGAAGTGCTCCTGATCCCCAGAAAATGGTTGCTCTGTACCCTCCATGGTACTGTTTTATCTGATCTCAATTTTTCCAGCTATGCAAATTTTTCACCACTATCTTGCTTTTTTCCCTTGCTCTGGATGGGTCAGCACGTTGCAGAGTTCCCAAAGTGCTGCCATCAGCAGAAACTTCTGCTCCCCAGTGAGCAGCACTGCCCTGAAGCTTGATCCAGCCTTTGAATATGAGAGATATGAGGATCCTAAGGCTGGACACTGTTCAAGTTCCCTCAGTAGCAGCCCAACATGAGCCCAGATGAGCTGTCAAGATGGCTGATGATACTGTTTTAAATTTGTGATATCTTTTTAGTTTAATCTCAAAAAAATAGAAGAGCACATTTCAGCTCCTGATTTCCAACTTATCTTCTATTTCCTTTCAGCTTTTCAATGTTTCTGAAATGCCTTATGCTACAGGCAAAACATGCTGATTATGGTTGGGCTTTTCTTTGAGCAGCTGGCACTGAGCAATGTCACACATGGGGAGAATGGGAAGTCAGCTCTGCCTGGTTGTGTCAAGCATTTGAAACAAAGAGAGGAAAAACGTTGGCTTGTAAAAAGCAAATAGAAACTGTTGCTGCTGAATCCTGCTTTAAGGAAGAGTCTGCGATGGATTTTTTAAGAATTTAAACCTGGTGAAGCTCTGAAAGGTGAATAATCTAGTAAAAATCAGCCCATCAAAAATGCATGATATATTAGGCACAATGATTTACTGACCTTTGGCTTTATGGCATCAAGACAAATGCAGCTGTGTGTCTTTGAGATGGAAGGAAGAAATAGGAAGAAATAAATTTCCATAATGTGTTGGAAAGGATTGTGGCCAAAACCTTGTTTATACCAATGTAGCAAATCCCACCCTCTCTACAACAGAGCCACATGTGAGTGTCTCAATTCTGAAATTAAAGTGAGTGAGATTTTAGACTTCCAAAAATACTCCTGATGTGTATGCTTGCTGATGCCATCTTCATCACTCAGAGAGACAATTAGTATGAGAGCTGGGGGAAACTAAATGTTGATGCAAAGTGCAACATGCAACACTGTGGGATGCAGAGTTTCCTGTTCAAGTGTGTCACCTGTCTACAGATGCAAAAGATACTGGATTTGCATCCTAACTGGGAAAAATGCAGCAAGACATGTAGCTACTTGTTCACATTCCAGCTGTTTGGAAGCAGCACATCTCTCCCTTTTTTGCTATCAAGAGACATTACACTCTGCAAGGGCAATCTCTATTAGAAGCCTTTTGTTGTGACAGCCCAAGGAGAAGCCTGCATCAGATCAAAAACTCCCTCTCTGTCTTTGGAGAAGAAGGTTCTCCCTCTCTTTTTTCAAGGTAACCTTCTACCGAACCCTCACTTTGTGCTCTCACCTCCATTTCAGATAAAACCATTCCCCCTTGGTGAGAGGCTGAGCCCGAGGGGTGACCAGCCAGGAAAGAGGGTCTCAGCAAACCCAGCAGCCTTGAGTGACTTTCTTCCCACAACAACAATTTTGTTGCTGATAGGGGGGCATTGATTTTCAATGGATTCATTACCCTCAACCTGTGTGAGAGTGGGGAGCTGGAATTTCTCGGTCTAATTACGTGACCAGAGGTCTGACATTGCTGCAAAAGAAGGGAAGGAGAATATCGTTTGAGAAAAAAATGCCTGAGAAAGCAAAGCCAAGGAGACACATTAAACAAGGGTTTTCTTTGAGACTTTGTGTTCAAGCTGGGAATCACAATGGGTGGCTGCAAAGTGTGAGCAAGGGCTGCTGCTCCACTGGTGGCTGGGAGGCTGGGAGCCAGGTTGGCACACCTGCAAAGAGCTCCTGGGTAAGAGGCAGCTTGGCAAGCCCTGCTCTGCTGAATCTGTGGCTTTCCTGCTCACTCTCATCCTCTACAAGGACACCTACTGCCTGGCAAATCTGGGACACAGCTGCAGTTTGCAGTCATGTCTCTATCTCTTGGCTGCTGCTCTCCCAGCACCACA
This sequence comes from Turnix velox, assembly GCA_013400935.1. Classification (NCBI taxonomy): domain Eukaryota; kingdom Metazoa; phylum Chordata; class Aves; order Charadriiformes; family Turnicidae; genus Turnix; species Turnix velox. Next base: position 54,344 of record VZTY01031409.1, read on the forward strand.
GCAGACCCTGCTTCAACAGTCCCGTGAGCCCATTAACAACTCTGGCTCAGAGGCAAGAGCACCAGGAGGCAATTTCCAACCCAGCACAGCTGTACCCTTTGCCCAGGCAACACATTTTTGGAGAAGTGAGAGGCAGTGTGTACTCCCAAAATGTCACTTTGCACAACTTCCTTTTTTTTCCCCTCCATCTAACCCTTTTTCCCAACAGCTCAGATGTTTTCAGATGGAGGGCTGGGCAACAGCAAGAAGATGGTTCCCACTCTGTTTGTCAGCCCCTGCCCACAGCACTGAACACGGCACAATCATAGAATTGCTGAGGTTGAAAGGGACCTTTCAGATCATAGAGTCCAACCACAATAGCTGAGCTCAATGGGAAATCAACCCAGGGGACCCCAGCTCCTCTCCCTTCCTTTAACTGCAGTGGAAGCTGGAGTTCAAATCTGTGCAGCACGCTCTGAAAATGTGAGGGAATAGTTTAGTCCCTCAAAATATTCCTGCCTTCCCAAAGCACACAGAAGGAGCCCAGCCCTCATTCAGTGCTCATGCTCTGTGAATAGGTTTCACAGTTGCTGTAGGGAAGTGGAGATTGTTTTATTTCAGAGTGAGGAAAAAAGGTGCAGCTCATGTAGAACCAACAAAAGGTGTGACAAGGATGTAGTGCTGGAGAGAGAGGGGATGGAGTGGCACTCACAGCCTGGCTGTTAATTAGATGCCCTATTTTTATAACACAAGTGGGGAGACATTTTAATCTAAACTGGCTTTTAGGTGGATGGTGATTGCACAGGACCAGTGCATCCTGTGGGGATGCTTTTATCTCTGCACAAAAGCGAAAGAGAAAGGTACTTTCAAACAAATGGTGAATAATGAAAGCAACTAAATCTGCCTATTAATGGCTGACAGAGAACCATCACAAGTGCTTTACTGCTAAGATGGCTGTACTTTCAACTTCACAATGTGGGAGATTTTCATCGCATGCATTCCCCTGGACTCCTCTTACATTAGCACAACCTGGATCCAAGGCTTGTTTGCCAGTAGCAGGCAGTTTTCAGAGATTTAGACTGGATTTATGAGTCGGACTTTGTGGAAATCCTAACAGCATCTTCCCTCTTAGAACTCATGCATTTTTTGAGTTGTTGAGACTTGAAAATGTATTCCTTATGCACTGCTATTCCCAGTTTCTTTAATACAGTATTTCTTTGGAATAAATTTACACCACAAGAAATCCATGGACACTGTGGTTGAACAGTTTGTTGGGATAGACTATTGACATTGTCACCCACATTGCTTTGGCAGTGCATCTCCCTCTGGATCATGGAAGTCTAATAAGGCAATTTACCCTCACCAGATACCACAAGGAAAGTCTTGAAGATGAGTAACTCTTAAAAGCAGCTATATGGTCATGTTTCAGAGCTCTAGCCCAGTAGGGAAGAAGGTCAGGCAGCTGCTGGAGGGAGCTGTGGGATAAGAGACCTAGAAAATGGCCATATAGAAAAAACAAGACCCAGTTCCTGTCAGGGCAGTGCTGTCAGTCTGTTACTATCTGAAATTGAGCCCTGGCATGAATTTTCTCATGGCCAATGAGCCAGAAACACTGCCATGGTTTTGCCATTACTCTTGTATAAAACCTGTAGAAATTAAATCTCTCTCAAACCATTCTCCCCTAAAGTCAGCTCCAAGGCTCACATGCACACAAAGCACAGCAGTGCTGGTTTGATTCCTGGTAAAACCAAACTGAAATGAGATTCTGAGCTTGCTGATACCTATCACGTCTCTTATCCCAGGAGTTTCCTTAGAGCAAACCCAAAATGTTTGCTTTGCACAAGGGGATATTGTCAGCTGTGCTCTTTGGAAATGCAAACCCTTCCCCATCATGCTTTATTTTCCCATTAGCTTGAATGCTCATAAACCAATTTCCTTGATTTTAATAAGATTTTAAAGAGTTTGGTATAAATACCTTCTATCCATCACCGTATTAAAAGAAAGAGAAACAATAATAACTCAATTATCTGTTATGTAGGAGCTAATTATAATTCTCTGGATTCAGAATCAATACTTTAAAGCAGCTCTATCTCAGAGAATGGTTTGTCAATATTTTACATACTGTTAATAATTCATGGCTTTATTACACAATCAAACAGGAATCTAACTGCAGAAGGCCTCAGCACAGGGAAAAAAATTAAGTGGAAGAATGCAAAAAAAAAGGGAGGGATGAAGAGCCACTCACGGACACACAGCATCATCTGCTTCTCACCTCCCATCTGCACTTTGATCAGACAGAAGAGCTAGTTAGAGAACACAGTATGCCAAAAATTCACATTGAAAGAATCAGTCTGATGGGGAACCAACATTTTCCAAGCATGATGTCAAAATCTAGCATTCCCATTGGGAATGTGTATTTTGGAGGAGAGAAGGGATGAGGACTGGCCCTTTTGAGAGGCAACCAGCAGTCTAATGGGAGGTGTCCCTGCCCATGGTAGGGGAGTTGGAACTCGATGATCTTTAAGGTCCCTTCCAACCCAAACCATTCTATGATTCTATGATCTTGCTCATAGTTCCATCCTCTCCATCACTTTTTTTTACATTAATGAGTGAAGAACAGAAGTGCTCTCCATTTTTTCTCTCTCTTAGTATTTGTATTGCACCCTATTAGGCGCAGATTTGGTATGTCTGTAGTATAGTCCTGGACAGACTAGGTCCCACTGCACACTTGTCTTTTATCATTATTATTACATTATTCTTTTTATATCATTACATTATTCTTTTTATATCATTAGCAGCTTTTTATAAGCATCTATAAAATAGGTGCAGGATAGTTAAAGACTTCACAGTAAGTAAATGGACACTGTGCTAAATGAGTTATGTCTTTGATGCTATTATCTCTAAATCAGCATAGATTATTCAGACTAGGGGCTTTTAGAATCATAAGTGGCTGAGATCATTCCTCAGTTCATCATCCTATTACCCATAATGAGAAAATACTTCCAAATATGAAGATTACTTTTCCAAAGAGACCCCCTGTGAACAATTCCCCTGGGCATGAACAATACTTATTAACTCTTGTCTTTCTACATGGAAGGGACTGAGAGAAACTCAAAGTCCTCAAGGATTGCCCTGAAACTGAACCGAAGCTCTTGCTCTCCTGGGGCACCTTTGGCTCTCTACTCCCATTTCCAACATCTTCTTAGCTTCCACCTTGGGAAGCTGCTTTTCTGCAAGATGTAAATTTCAGTTGCTGGTGCTGAACCCAGAATGCAATAAAGCCTTTTCAAACTTCATTTCATTATTTTTAAGTGACTCTGTTCATGCTGGGTTTAAGTTTCCATTTCAACAAGCCTAAGTTTTATTGTTTCTACTTGCAAGCTTGACATAATGACAGGCTCCCTTTCTTGCCTGAAGTGGGGATGACCTTCAGCATACTAGAGATGCTTACTTCTCATTCCTTTATCTTTTCACACCATCACTGGCTCATTTCCTTATTGTATGCATACAATTACTAGTTTCATTTATTGGGCTGCACATTTCTAAGAGCCCATTTAATGCACACTCTCATGAGATACTCTTCATGGAATATAAACCTCTTATTCCAGCTCTAAAGTAAGGGATTCCTCTTGCCTTCCACTGAGTAATGTACAGGTCTGCAGTAAATACATTCTTTTTCTGCTGGGAAAGGTGAGATTTCCACATATTACACCTCTGAGCTCATTCCAGCTGAGGAATGCTGCTACTCTTGCTGAGTTTGGTCCCATTGTCATAGAATCATAGAATAGTTTGGGTTGGAAGGGACCTTAAAGATCATCGAGTTCCAACCTGTGATTAAAGAGGCATCCATGCCATCCTTCTGCATGCCCCTTGCAACTCCACTTTATGAAAAGCTTCAGCTTCTTGGAGTACAAAATTTACAAAGAATCACAGAATGTCAGGAATTGGAAGGGACCTCAAAAGATCATCTAGTCCAATCCTGCTGCTGGAGCAGAAACACCCAGATCAGGTCACACAGGAACACTTCCAGGCAGGTTTTGACTGTCTCCAGAGAAGACCCCACATCCTCTCTGGGCAGCTTGTTCCCCCATAATGTTCATTTACTCAGCAGTAAAAATCAAAACAGCTACAATAAGGTCAACGTTGGGCTTCATTATGAATGATTGGGCAGGCAGAGGAGGTTCCACTAAATCTTACACACAGTAAGGATGCTCTATTTCCCCTTTTCTTCTTTATCATAGAAATTTTCACACATAGGTTTTCCAAATTAGTTGTTTATTTTCATTGGTATAAAATACCATTCTTCTGTCAATCACATGCATCTCTTTCTCTTCTACAACAGAGGTTGAAGAAAATGGAGATGTGTTTTTTGCTGGAGGTGAACTGGGACGCTTTGCACATTATTCAGAGAGTAATTGCTACTTTAACCTCTGCCCTGCTTCACTGTTGTTCTTCTCTCTTCATGAGAAATTAGCCCTGAGCTAGGTTAATTATTTATTGTCATTTGTGTAGTGATGCAGGGGGTTTTTTTCTCCCAAGATCTACATCTCCAAATAGTGCATGTTGTCTGTAAATTTTTATTTCATCACTTAATCAGCAAACGCCAGCCTGGTTGCTGACAAACAGCTCTATCGTGGCAGTTTCTGACAGACTTTCTTTGTAGCATCACTAAAGTTGAGAGGGTCTGTTGCTAACATCACACCAGAAGCCTGAGCTCTACTTGTTGTAATCATTTAGTCCTACAAAAATTGTGTGGCAAGAATATACAAAACAAAGGGAGGCTGAGACTCAGTGTGAAAGGTGGATTACTTTACAAATTGTATCCTACATAATTTTTAATCTTTTATCCTCGGTGCCTCATGTTGGCTGTAGGCAGAGATAACACATTGGGTCAGAAGGTAGATGACAGCCAACATGATCCACATCCATAAAAATCAGATGCCAGCTGTTTGTCCTGGCTCCCTTCATGAGATAATTTACCATTATCCTCTACACATAGCTCCATAATTACAACTAGAGTGCATTGTAAAGTGTCAACATTTAGAAAAACATCACTGGAATTACCAGCATCTTCCAGATCTGTTCCCCCATAGTTCTACACACACATATAGGTGGGATGAGAAAAGGTTTATATATTATGAAATACAGCATTTAAATACATCTGCTTTACTTCATACTGTCTTGTTACACTCGGAAATACTGTGTAATATTATAATATGATCCCTTTTTATTTGTCATTCCTTAGGCAGGAATAGATAAAGCAACAGGGCTACATATCTCAACTTGCCTGAAAGAGCTCAGGTCACTGCTGTTATTAATAAACCCTATAAAAAACCGACCACACTGACTTTGCATTACTTAAAGGAGTTAAGAAAATAATGCTGTGCCACAATGACACACTCATTTCAATAGCTAAGGCCATGGCAGTTGCCTCACATCCTATGGCTTTAAGCAGCTAAAAGCCCTTGGTAAGCCCCACAGATGCTGTCCTTTTGACCAAATTGCTCTTCTTTTCAGGGCCTTTAAAAACTTGTCTTAGGGCTCTGGTGAAGTGCAGCTGCCAAGCAGAGGCAGCAGGATGGAAGCATAAAACATCAGGGCAAAAACTTGCAGCTAGGTAAGATCCAGGATTAACCCTAAAGCTTTGCTCAGCATCAACTTGGTCTCTGCAGGATTGTGTCTGACCAATGAACTTCCCAGCTGAGGGCTTTGGGGAGGCTTGGGGAAGGTGCCAATGAGATATGAAACAAATAGTGCAAGTGCATGAGCATTATTTCAGTGAGTGCAGTATATTGTACTGGATATCACAGTGTGTCTTATTCTTTCTGTGTAGAAAAGCATCTTTCTAAATAGCAAAAGCCCTTTTTTTTAACACTATATTAGATGATAGTTGTCACAGAAGAAGAGATTGTTGGATATGACTGAACACAGTATAGTTCTGATGTCTCCCTTTAAAGAATCCTTTCAAACACATTAGCTTAGTCCTCAGTTCATTTTTTTCTGAGATACATTAGTGTTGGTTTCTGAATTTAATGTGATACATAAATCACCCAATTTCAGATGCATTTAAGAGCCAGTATTATTTCACTTTTCCTGTGTCTTGAAGCCCCCCATAAAGCATGCTGTGTTTCCTTAAGAAAAAGTCAATCTGTTTCTCAGAAGAAATGTATTTTATAATTTCAGAATGTCTTGTTTAAAGATAATTATTCAGCCTTTTAAAATAAAGTCTTTCAGGAAAGACATTTTCATCATAAAGATTTTTAGATTGATTTTTCTATTTTTCATTGTTTGAAACTCTGCGAGGGAAAAGCTAAGACTTGCTTTCTGTACTGACAGGCTCCAAACGTGTGGTGCCAAAGTCTGTTCTTGTCATTCTTTCCATGGGAATAGCTGTTCTAGCAAATGTTTTTATATTATCAAAATTAGGTTCCAAAATGAGCTGCAGGATCTATTAAAAAGGGGATAATATTATTTTAGAGAAACTAATTGGAAACTTGTTTTTTGGCTAAAGTGGTTATTATTTCTATTATGATGAGCTGGAAGCAGATGAAATTCACCTTTATCTTCCCCAGCCCGATGCCTCATACTATTTATTCAAACTGAAATTAAAACCTGACAAAATCCCAGTGAGGCATTTCACACCAGTTAAAGATTATTCTTATGGAAAAAAAATAGTTCAACAATTCCATTATGTTGTTACAAATGTATGTATTATAGAAGGGGGATACATAAATCAAGTGATATCTGTTTTTACATATCTCCACTTCAAATTAAAAAAAAAAAAATTCTTGGAATCTAGTTTTAAGAAAAATTGACCTTTGCTCTTCACGTAGAGTACAGGGCATGTTACAGCACAGGAATATCTGACATGGAAAAGATGGATGCTTTCCAAATTCTTGGAAGCTGGGCCCTCACTAGCCCTATGTGAGGGCAGAGTCTGGCTATGCACTTACTAAAAAAGAAGAGCATGAAATAAGGCAGAAAGCTCTGGTTGCTTTATGCTGCCATTATTCCAATGTGCCAACCTGTATCTTTGTGCCCAGTGAAAACCAGAGCAACCTCAAAAGTTTTGCACCCTGGAAGGAAAGGGGGAATTTGTGGTTAAAACACAGCACAGATAAGAAGATGGCTGTAATATTTGCCAAGGGCTCTGCACCTGGGTGTTGTCCTTGGGTGAATGTAATACTTTGAGTCCTGTCCTCTTATGAAAAATGGCCATTCTTTGGTCCCAAACAAAATGAGCTGTCAGAAGGCACAGCACAGCAGTGCTGCTGGGGAAGCATCACTTGCACATGGAAGCAATGGGGTGAGCAATTGTTTCCTGCTCTAATAACTGAAGAATATTAAGAGGGATTGATTCACAAGGGTGTGGGCTATTTTTCCTATTTAGGAGAAATTTTCCAGTAGTGTAAAATGATAATTGCATGAGGGAAGGGCAGTTAATAATTTTCCCCTGTTAATTCAAATGCACAAAAAGTTAATTGTGGCTTGGCAGGCTGAGATATACAAATTAGGAGAGTTTAATTCTGCTAATCCTCACTTCAAGTTGCAGGGTGTTGAATTTAAATATGATCACCTCACAAAGGGACAATTCCTGCCTCTGCTGGAGCCAGTAGGAGTTTTGCCATTGCCATTGCCTGGGTTGAATCCCAGTTGCCTGCATTTGCTGTGCTCAGATGAGTTAACCAGCTCAGAGAAAGAGAGACCAATAGGCTTTTTCTCTCAGAATATGGGCCAAAAATTCCTTGGAGAACCTGAGAAACTTTGGAAAACTTCTGCAGCCCATGCAGCTATTGAACTCCTGCAGCTATTTCTGGCTGCCCTTGTGTCTTGTGGGAGAGGTTGAGTTTTATGTGGTTTTCCCTTTCCCACTCTGTTGTCTGACTGATTTAAATACCCACTGTCAAAACTTCCTAAAAAGATAAATCTAAGACTGTAACACAAAATGTTTTGCATTCAGCTGCCTGCAGTAGTCTGCCTGCTTCACCAAACTCTTCTCCCTTCCCTGTTGGCTGGTGCCACTGCTGGTTGTCTTACAGATCTTGTCTGAGACCATGTAAGACTTTAATTCCTTGCTCCTGTGAGCAAACCCAGGCAGGATGAGTAGAAAGCCAAGCAAACTTGCTGCCAGAGGCTGGATGTTCTGCTTTGATGCAGGTGAAAATTTTCCTGCTGGTTTGAGGGCATGCAGGATGAGGCTGCACATTACAGTAGAGTAAGGCTGCAGTTTGGGCCTCTGCCTCTGTAAGATAATTTGTCTTTGAACACCTCTAAAATGAGCATAAAACTATTTATCCATCTTTGTGGAGTATAATCTTACCTCTATAGCGGAGAAGTATAATTTGAGGTTGATCAAATGAGTGGGACTAAATGTCCTGAGGTATAATATATCTGAGGCAAGAACCTTGCCATTATTCAATTTTAATTCATGTGTACAAATGATGTGAGATAAATAGCACAAAGATCAGCCCAATCAGAAATTGATATTGCTTGAAAATCATACCATCATAGAATGGTTTGATTTGGAAGGGACTTTAAAGATCATCTAGTTCCAACCCCCCTACCATGGGCAGGGACACCTCCCTCTAGACCAGGTTGCTCAGTGCCTCATCCAGCCTGGCCTTGAACACCT
>VZTY01031409.1:68525-94210 GCA_013400935.1 Turnix velox
GGGGGGCAGCGGGGTTGGAACTCCATGATCTTTAAGGTCCCTTCCAACCCAAACTATTCTATGATTCCTGACTCCTCTCTCAGATAACCAGCATGAGCAACACTGAGAGTAACCACCAAGAGCCTGCAGTACTTCATCCTGATCCTCAGTGCCTGTGAAATCTATTACCATCTTTTTACTGAAAGACCTTCAAGAATTGGTGACACTTAAGACATCCAAGTGTTCATTTCACAATTTGCTCTCTTGATAAAGCATTTTTTTTTTACTTTTTTTAAGGTTGTGAATGAACTGTATAGAAATAGAGGAAAATAAGCAAAAAAAATTGAGGGACCAAGACAGAGAGTAGGTTAGCTGCAGAAGTGTGCAATTAAATGAAGAGGCTAAGGATATATTTCCCTGCTGAAATTCAGCTTTGCACTGCCGTAAGTAATTATTTCAGAGCAGAAGCTGGAATGGCCAGAGAGGGGAAAATGCACAAGCAGAAGTATAACTGAACTTCTATATTTTATACTGATACCCTGAGACTTCCATTGCTAAGCACTGTTTCAGAGTCCAGGGTGACACCACAGTGAACAATCATAACATCTCCCATATTCAGATCATTAGATCATCCCATTTCCCCTTCAGGCACTGTAAATCCAAAAAAAAACACCCTGTTATGTGCTGCAAGACAGTTTTGTTGGCCTTTCTTTCTAAACACATTCTGAACACACACAATTTTTATGTGAGTCTCGTTCACTTCAGCTTTACTGACTCAAATACAGATTTAAGTTGTGCAGAGAGAAGGAAATTTTTAAAAAGAGACCTTGAAACCACACAGCTATCCACAGGGAAGGAATGTGGCAGCCAGTTAATTTAAAAAATTAATGCACCATCACATGGATGGGATTTTCTCAGTTTCTGAAGTATTATAAAGTCTTTACCCTTTGAACAAGGCCCAGTGTCTGGATTTAGGTGAAAAACTTGTAGTTATTTGACTTAGGTGGGTTCAGAGCTCATCACTTGAGTGTAAAGAAACCCACTGTGGGAATTAAGAGGTAAATAACTTGGTCCAATGTTCTGCCTCTTAATATCACCTTGCATAGTATTCACATTTCTGCTTCTAATTCACCCTTCTTTCCCTTCTCCTTGGAAAAATAAACATGTTAACAACAACAAGGTGTCCAACAACTAATCAAAAGCAATATAATAATACATAGATCAGCTCCATGATGGAACAAAGCCAAAAGTGAATGTGAATCTAAAAACCTTCTCCTTGTATCACAGCCTCTACATTGTTTTCAGGAACATTTTTGTCAGGCAGTGATGAAAGGCTGAGAACAAAGTGAGTAAAAATTCCTTTTACTGCTTAAAAATTCTCAGCTGGTTTGCTATATCAAAAAGCTGTCTTTTTAAACAAATCACACAGTTAAAATGCCACGTTACAATTCAGCAACTAACTCAGAAAATGACAATTTAATCAATCAGAACCAACCCTGCTGAAAAAGAAAAAAAAAAAAAAGAAAAAAAAACCTTTAAGTTTTCATGCAGTGAGTGGTTGAAACTATAAAAAGGTTCAATCACTGTAGAACAAGCCTGCAGCATCAATGTTTATTAAAGTCAGGGGAACCATTTATTGACCTAGGAAATAACAAAGCACCAGCAGTGCTGCTGGATTGCATTTTTGTAGTTAACACAAAGGTGATATTTTCCTTTTCTCTTTCTAATTGTGATTCCATCAAATCCCAAGAGTTACAAGCCTCTTGACTGCTAAAAGAAAGCAAAGAGAAGGACACTCCACACCGTGCCTCAGTTGTGCTGCTCTGACTGCTGCCACTGGGATACAGCAAATCATTTCAACACACGATCAAATTTTTTGGCTTATCTAATGAATTACTGTATTTATTATTTATTATTTATTTTATTATTTATTAGCTGGGAACCGTGGCAGCTCAGAGGCTGAGAAATGCTAATGGCTGTGTGGTAATGTATTTAGAAAGAATCATTAGAAGTACATTCTTGCACTGTAAATTAACTGAAACTGCTCAGGAAAAGCCCTGTGTGACACTGAAGGCCATGCAATTAAATGTAGGGCTTTGATTTGCAATCATCAACAAAAAGCAAATACATCATTAGAATGCATGGCAAATAGAAAACAACACCAAAAAATGGTCAGGTTATGGCTGTACTGTGGTATTATATTAATTAACAGCTTTCCCCTGTTGGTTTGTTCATTAAGATTCAAACATATTAATTCTTTGATGAACATTTGTATTCAAAAAATTGCAAATTTCTGCTTAGCCTTCTTTTGTTGGGCAGGGCTGATAGCTGCTAATGAGAAAGCACACAGAGAAGGAGTTGAACATGATGGGCCCCACACTCACACAGAGACTTTCTCGCTGGGACCTTGAATTTTAGAGCAGTTTCAGCTAACTTACAGAAATGAAAGTGCCTTGCCTAAAAGCAAATGAAATAATTCCATGCAGTTTTATGACTTTGCCTCGAAAAAGTTGTGCCTCCATGTTTCATTCATGTTTGTGGTCACTTTAATCCACTGCCCTTAACTGTCATAGAGATGCCTGGATCTGGGTAATTCTTCCTCCTTTCCCACTGCAGTCAGGTTTTGCCCTGCATTATACATTTTTGTGAACTCTATTGGAGCATAAATCTTTACAGTGTTCTTCAAGCTTTGACCTACATCTTGAATTGAAGGGAACTTTTCTCCCTAGATTGTCTTTTGGAGCACACCAGTTCATTAAAGTTTTGAACACTGAACCCTTGCTCTCATTGCTTTATTGCCTGGCTTATGTGCTGCATGTCAAAGCAGGCATCAGAAATCTGATTTATGATGATATGTAGAGAAATTGTGGTTCCTGCTTGTGACTGGGAGTCAGCTGGCAATCTCCTGGCAATCAGGTTTTCCTCCTCAGCTACTCGGCCCCATCCCAGAGACCTCACAGCCAAGATTGAGTTCAAAAGTCACAACTCAGGAGTAACAAAGCTTTGAAGCTCTTTGTAATATGGACAGGCTGAGAGAGTCAGGATTGTTTAAGATGGAGAAAAGAAGGCTCCAGGGTGACTTTCCAGTGTCTGAAGAGAGCATACAGGAAAGCTGGAGAGGGAGGGACTTTTTACAAAGACGTGCAGTGATGGGATGAGGGGTGATCACTTCAAACTGCAAGAGGGTAGATTTAGAATAGATATCAGGAAGAAATATTTCACTATAAGAACAGTGAGCCCCTGGCCCAGGTTGCCCAGAGAAGCTGTGGCTGCCCCATCCCGAAGGGGTTAAAGGCCAGGTTGGACGGGGCTTGGAGCACCCTGGTCCCCCATGGCAGAGGAGTGGGAACTAGATGACTTTTAGGGTCCCTTCTGATGGAAATCATTCTGTAATTCTTTAGTTCTATTTGAATTTATGTAGTTTCCAGTTTTTAATAACATTTGACCATTTTGTGGTTTGGGCTTTTTTTCCACAAGCAAAAGCCAGTGGTGCTTTCAAAAAAAAATGACCTCCAAATGGCAGTATGAGATAGAATTTTTACTCTCTTCCTCTCTACCCCTCTCCCCTGAAAATATCAGAAAACTATGGATGAAACTGTATACAAAATGGAACACAGCAGGTTCCACAGAAATGTAAGAATAAACTTTTTCACAGTGAGGGTGACAGAACAGAGAGGGTGTCGAGTCTCCTTCTCCACACCTTCTCTGTTGAATATTTCCTCTTTGAATGGTTGAATATCTCCGCTATGAATGGCTGAAAATCTCCTCTTCGAATAGAGACATTCAAAACCCGCCTGGACGCCTTCCTGTGTGACCTCGTCTGGGTGTTCCGGCTCCAGCCGGGGGAAGGGACCAGATGATCTCTTGAGGTCCCTCCAATCCCCGATTCTGCCAGCTGACAGACACAAGACACAAGCATTGATAACAAATCTCAGATTCCCTTACTAATTTACCCTTTCACATGGACTCAGATTTATCTCAAACAGCCCATCCAACATAACCAACCACCTCAACACTGCAAAGTTCAGCTTTTTACCACAGCGTTTTGTTCCCCTCCCGCAGCCCCGCCCCGGCCGGGCGTGTGGGCAGGGCCCCGGAGGCGGGAGGTGGAGCCGCGCCGCCACCTCCTGCCGTTCTTTCGCCGGCCTGTGCGGCCTGGTCGCTACGCGAGCGTGGGGATCCGTTGTGGCCTGCGGGCAACGCCGGCTGCCATGGCCGGGGAGGTGAAGACCAAGCTGTCCAAGAACCTGCTGCGCATGAAGGTGAGGCGGGGGACGGGCAGGCCCTCTGCCGCCGGGGAGCTGCCCGCCGCCGGCCTGGAGCCCTGCGGTGGCGTGTGCCTGTGCTGCGAGGGGTCTGCCGGGTAAAGTCGGGCATTTCGCGTGGCCCTTGGCTGCTCTGAGGCATTTCTATGTCCGTGGCCGGCCCAGCAGCGTCTGCGCCGCTCTGCCGGACGGGCATGGCTGCCTCCTGCAATGCACGTTTTTAAAACAGTTCTCTGTTTGTATTGAGCCTCGCTCACCCTTCCCGGCTGGAGCTCTGCGGGCGGCTTCCTGCCGGCCTGGCCTGTCTGAGCCCAGCTCTGGGACATCGGGGGTTATTAAATGAGAGTGTTGGGGATTTTGAGCCAGGAGAGCAGCTTCGTCAAAGTTCTCACTCTATAAAGAACCAACTTTTGGTTACAACTTGAGAGCCTTTTTCTTTCCTCCTGGTTTCTCTCCAGTTGTGAATAAAAACAGCAATGCTTTTTACCCTGCCACGTGCACATACTGAAATTGAGATACTAACGTTGCTTTGTCTGGGGGGGGGCTTTAATCTTATTATTTTTCTATTAATTGATGGTCAATATAATACCCACCCTGCATATGAGTATTAACCACCTTTCCCAGCTCATAAATGCAAGGGCTGTTGTGAACATCGATGTGCCCATTAACCTTGGAATTGGGAACCTCATGTCAATCCAGTGTGAATTCAGTCTCCACTTTTGGAGACTAAAGGATTCTGCTTCATGTCTTGCACTGCAACACCTAATTCAGAAGAATACATTCCCCTTTAATTTATGTGTCTTTACTGCTGGAAAATAAACGGTAAATTTGAGTTGCCATATTTTTTTAAATGTTATTATCTATTACATTTTTTAACTGAATATGAAGGAGCCTTTGTGGCTTCTTTGCTTGTGGAGTTTTATTTAACCACTTTTTCCTCCAAGTATTTATATGGGACTGTATTTCAGACTCTGACTGAATGGATTTAGCTCACTACAGTTCAATATTTCATGTAGAGTATACTCTGATACAGTAAGATGGTGGGATATTTACTACAATTAATAGATGCTGCTAATGAAAGATGAAAACTCATGCACAGAGGGGATGGAACACATCTTGCCTTGCTCTCAGAAAGGAATTGATGTTGAGCTGTTTGTGTCTCTCTTTTTAGTTCATGCAAAGGGGTTTGGATTCACAAACTAAAAAACTACTAGAAGAGGAAGAAAAGAAAATAATTAGCGAAGAACACTGGTATCTTGATTTGCCAGATCTAAAGGAGAAAGAGTAAGCTTGTATTCTTTTGCACTTCTTATTATCATTGAATAGATGTGGAGTACAAATAGAATATAAATATTTTTGCCTGTAAAACAAGTATGATTAATAAGGAATTAAGGGAAGCAAAAATAGTGACAGACTGTCATTGCTGCTTTTTTATTTATTTGTTTTCAGGGATGTTCTCTAGGTTTCCTACTGCAGTTTGACCTACTTTCATTGCTCGTGTGTGGTGTTTTCTTTCAGTGATGCATTCTTCTAGACACATGTAATTAGTTTCTTTCAGTCAGGGACTAATTCATTCATTGCTGCTCTCCCCTTTAATTTGAAAAAGAAGTTTGAAACTGTGTTAGTAAATGCAGCTCCAGTCACACACCTAGGTCCATTCTGAACAGGACTGTCTTTTTATGTCCAGCTCAATTCAAATTTGTTTTTGAAATAGGAGAGACGATGACAAAAATAAAGGAAGACTTGGCTAATGAGGAAGAAAATGTCCAACCCTGCTATTTAATTCTCAAGAGAACTACTTTTTAAATTGCTTGCTTTTTGGTCTTTCAAGAGGATAGAAATTCCATTGAGGGAGAACATAGATTATTTTTTCAAAACTGGAGTCTGGGGAATTTAACTTTAGTTGAATAAGTTCATTGATTAACTATTTTACATGACAGAACGATTCAGTTGCAGTAAGGAAGATTCCAGCTGGACATGGGGAGAATTTTTCTAACAGTGAATCTATTGAAGCAGTAGAATAGATTGCCTAAGGAGATACTGAATTATTCATCATTGGAAGTCTATTGAGGACAGGTTGGATGGACTTCTGCTGTTCATGGGACAGGTTTAACTGATCCTGCTGCAAGGCAGAAGAGAGGATGAGCTTGATGTCTTTGGCTTAGCTTCCTGTGATTGTAGCAGTCTGTTTTACATGGGAGATGAAGAGGATGAAGGAAGAGGTGCATGTATATGTGAGGAAAGGAAGGATGGAACCATTCACTGAAGTACTTTTATGTAATAGATATATGATGAACACCTCAGGGCCATGTTTCTTTTCTTTCTTTTCTACTCGATGCTCATTAAAAGAGGGGGGAAAAAAAGAAGGGAGTAAAGGGAAATCTTTCACTGCTGCACAGAGAATTACACAGTGTTATATACCCTGACAGACTTAACTAATGCCAGCTCTAACATCACAATGAAAAATTAATTGGAAGCTTTTGCTGTTATAGTAATGCCACCTGGAGACTGATATTTATGTGGTGTTTTTATTCTGGCAGAAGCATTACTGTAGGTGGAATCATACCAGCAAAAAGTGCTTTTTGTCAAGAGAGTTAATTTTGCTTGTAGAAATTGCACTGCTTTACTGGCAAAAAGTATTCCTTTGCACTCCAAGCTCCTTGTATTGAAAGATTTATCAAAGCAATTACGCTTCAGAAAGTAGATGATGGTTTAAAATCCTCTGTGGTTTTATTTATTTGTGTGTGGGGAAGACAACAAATGCTTTTTGCATTTGTTTAATTTGATTATTTTAAAGCACAGTGCCTGACAAATGCTTTGGGCTTTCATTCAGGAGCTATATAATAGAAGAGAGAAGCTTTATGCCTTGTGAGGATCTACTTTATGGCAGAATGTCCTTCAAAGGATTCAATCCAGAAATTGAGGTACTGTTTTTAAATTTTGTGTTTTGAGGTGGTCTCACATTAGGATCAAAGGCCTTGGGGATGGGGCTTTGAGTGCTCACACTGCATATTTTGGTCTGTGCATCGCCTTCCATAAATCCTGCCACGTACAGGGAAACTCTGATTCAAACCAAAATGTTGATTAATGCAGCATCTAGTACATGGAGGCTTTTTATCTCATGGTGTTTATGGTCAGTAATTGGATAATTGGCAGATTTTTCCTGCCTCAAATGAGGAAATCATCCCACATGCTGTTCACCAAAACAATACCTCCCTTTTCCTCCTGCCATTTAGTTTAAATCTCAGTCCTACAAATATTCAGCTTTATTGATATTTACTTACATAAGTAAGGTCTTAAAGTTCCAAAGTAAAAACTTTGTTAAACAGAGCCTTTAATTTTTTTTGAGGGGACATGATTCATGCTGATAGAACTGCATTGAGTTAGTAACAAAAACATTACCAGTGACTGGAAGTCACAGGATGAAGTTGTAAAGACTGAGTGGTATGCAGAAGGCAATGTGAGGTGATAGACTAGGGGATTTTTCTAGTTATTTTGAACTTGCTTTTGTCATGTCTTTGCATATTATTGCCTTCTGTTTTTTACTAGTAGTTTATTGTAAATCTTTGCAGATATTTTCTCTTCTTAACAAAACCATTTCCGAGACTGTGTGCCAACATCACAATGAAAAATTAATTATGACCTAATTCTACAATCTCCTGAAGATGTCAGGCATGCCCTTAAGGATGTTTGAATAAGACAGTTCACTGGAAGCTCTGTGTTGCATCTTTTCCCAAAGGCAACCTCTAAGCTCACTGCCTTCATGACTTTCTGTAACCATATGCTCCGAGAACATAAGTTTAAAATTTGATCTTTACCTTTTACTAGTTAATTTCAATGTAGTTGCCTTTGTATTAGGGTTACATTCTTAAGCTATTTCTTATTATATTTTCAGAAGTTAATGATCCAAATGAACTCCAAGTGTAAGGAAGAGAAAATTGAAGAGGATGATAAAATGGAGGCTGACATTTCAGATGAAGAAATGGCCAGGAGGTGAGTTATATTTATGGCATATTTGATATTAGCTATGAATGTGATACATTACTGTTCTGCATGTGGAAAAATAAACCCACAAAGCAAAAAAAAAAAGAAAATAAAACAACAGAGAAGCCCCAGCTGATACGGTATTTCACTGAACAAAACTAATTTTCCAGCAATTCTGGTATGTGTTCAATGGATTCTCCATTGCTTAAGGTTGAAAAAGATCTTGTAGGGATTTTCTGAGAATTCCCTCCTTGTTACCAATTCCTATCAAACCCAAACTATAAGCATGAATAATAATGTAATAAGTGATCATGGTGTAATTGTGCCTTTTAAGCTTCTGATATCCAGCTTTTTTACAACTCTTAAAATTGTTGATTACTCTCATTTGCTCTGTTAAAGTTTTCTCTGATGTTAGTGAAAGCTCTAAGTTGAGGAATTTTTAATTATCTTTACAGATATGAAACATTAGTGGGAACAATAGGGAAGAAATACTTGAGGAAGAGAGACCAACGTGTACTCCAGGATGAAGATGAAGATGTAAATGGGAGTAGTAATTTGGCACCCAGTAAAAAAGCTAAGAAAAAGTTCTTAAAACCTCAGGATTGATGTCAACTGCACAACTGGAGCTAATATAGTTATCTACCAAAAAGAGTGCCATGAACTGGAGGTTTTGATGTTTAATGTACAGGATAGATTTGTGAATCTGTTCCTACTGATGTTTCTACTATCCACATTTGTCACAGTGGATGTGTATATAATGGATGTCATACATCCTTTCTGTCTCAGCAGCTTCTAATGTATGGGGCACTGAGCCCATCAGCCTTGTTAAATGTTATACTTAATTAGATCAAGTGTCACATGCATTCAAGAGCAACATTATTTACAGTGTATTATAACACCTGGATGAAGTATTTGGAGTGTAGACAAGTTTTGTCCAACCCAGTAAGTCAATTCAGCTTTCACTGTTTTTTACTTCTTTTATGGAAATGCAAAACTTTGCAATCTTCAAATTGAAAAAAGTCAGCTGAATTTTGTCTTTTTTTACTATTCTAAAGTTAGATGGGAAGAGAGAGAAAATCAATTTTGATGAATTTTGGTTTTATATAAATAAGCTTTATTTTATAAAGCTTATTTAAAAGTAGGTTCGTAGTAAAACTTCTTTTTTATAGAGCATGCCAAATATTGGGCAGTGTTTATGGTTTGACACTTGAGCAGATTGCAAGTCTTAATTTCTGGNATACTTAATTAGATCAAGTGTCACATGCATTCAACACATGCAACATTATTTACAGTGTATTATAACACCTGGATGAAGTATTTGGAGTGTAGACAAGTTTTGTCCAACCCAGTAAGTCAATTCAGCTTTCACTGTTTTTTACTTCTTTTATGGAAATGCAAAACTTTGCAATCTTCAAATTGAAAAAAGTCAGCAGAATTCTGTCTTTTTTTACTATTCTAAAGTTAGATGGGAAGAGAGAGAAAATCAATTTTGATGAATTTTGGTTTTATATAAATAAGCTTTATTTTATAAAGCTTATTTAAAAGTAGGTTCGTAGTAAAACTTCTTTTTTATAGAGCATGCCAAATATTGGGCAGTGTTTATGGTTTGACACTTGAGCAGATTGGAAGTCTTAATTTCTGGCTTCCAAAAGAAGTTTGCTAATCTTGTCTTTTTCAGCAAAAACAAAATAAAAATCCAGTCTTATAATTATCTGTGTCTTGTCATAAAAGCATAATAACAGCTTCAGAAACATATTTGAAAGCTGAATGGAAACTAGGGGTTTTGTGGTTAATAACTGTGGTTTAACTAATTTAATGTGAAAAACTATGCTTAATACAATCTGTAAAAAGCAATTCTATTCTGTGCTGGACACAGATGTCCCCAGTTACCAGCTGACTGCACTGACTTGTTCTGTTTAGTGTGCAATGAAGCCATCTGAGGAAATGTTAGTATGGAAACATGATGTCCTTTGTCAGGCAGTGTTCTGGACCTATTGGAAAATATCAGTGTTGTCTTATCTAACATCATGGCACTCTCTGTCTTCTACCTTTCAGCTGGAAATATTTCTATTACTTTGTTTCCCCACCTGGATGTCTAAGTTACTCATACTTAAAGCTGGCTCTTGGAAGAAAAAGAAATTTGTAAATTGAAGCAAGCAGTGGCCATTCTGTCATGAACATAAGGGGCTGGTTTATTTTTTTTTATTCCTAATAACTTGGTGAAGCAAGAACTGGAACTCAGTTATATAAAGAAAGAGACTGTGTGTCTGCTGTATTTTGTGTGTGATATATGAGCTATAATCCATATATCAAGAGCACCTCATTAGATACTCAAGATGGATCACACATGGAAAGAGAAATACACTTTTAACCTAGGAATGGGACCTCATACAGGTGGAAGGTCTATGATTCATGGTTTGAGATAGTTTTTCAGAGCTAATTAAATGCTACTGGTTCAGTTGCTTAAAACCTGCTCATATATTATTGCTAGCTGAAAAGAAGTTAATGATGGCAAGACATTTTTCTTCCCACAGAAGATGTGACCTGAGCTAAGATATGATTAATTTTTGGTCATCACAAGAAAAACTCAGACTACATACCATTATTCTTTCTTGCTTATTAGTAGGAAAATTATTCCCCTTTATCTGAACACACTGCTTCGATGGAGAGAGAATTTCTGCATCTCTCTGTAGGATATTTGAGAGGCAAAGTGTGTTCTTAGGAACCACCAGCAGTGAGGAGATGTCACTGCAGTGGCATGCCCTGGGAAAAAGTTGAAAAAGGTTCCATCTGTGTTATGTAAAGGAGCTTTTGGGTAGTTTTGATAATAATTAGTAACTCAGATAAACTCTTTGTGAAACCTTCTTTGCCAAGACTCTAAGCAGAGGTCCCTTGCATTGCAGAGTTGGGTTACATTTGCACGGTTGATTGATCACTGATTGATCATTCACTGATTTGGTGCACTGATCCTAGCTTTGATGTTATTTTTTGAGGGATTGCTGGTAATGTGAGCATCATGGTGCATGGCTAAGAAAGAGCCTGAGTGAACTCTAAACAGCTTACTTTAAAAAAATCTATTCATTTGGGAGGAGGGAATGGTGGTTCTTCTGTGTCTTAAAGATGCCCAGCACCAATTTTGAAGAAACTGAAGAAAATCAACCCTATGTGACTTTAAATGTACTTTGAGTGCCCAAAGTTACAAGTTGGCTTTTTTATGATGGAATCTTCTGAAATACCCATCTATTCTTCCAGCCTTATAAATATATATGTATGTGTAGATGTATATATTTTAAGCCTGACTAACTTCCTTGCCAGAGTAGAAATATTCTGCTGTATAAAATCTGCTTCAACCACTCTTGACAAAGTAGTAGCAGTGAAATATTCACACTGTGAGCCTGCATTAATTCAAGCTGGCTTGGTTCTGACAGTGCAGATGCATTTCCTTGTGCATTTTCAAGTGTAGATGCATTTTGATGTGCCTCTGCCTGAGCTGTAGAACTTTACCCACTTATTTATGTTTCCTAATGCAAAGCATTTCTTCATTGAGAATAGAAGTGAGCTGGGCGAGCAGTAAGCATTTTTGGTAAAGAAAAGGGCTACCTCCAGGATTTGTGCCTGCCCATTAAAATGAACAAAGCACAGTGTGTGTTGTGGTTTGTGCTCTCTGACAACTTTAGTGTTCAGTTTAAGTGTGCCTCTTGTTGGGTGAAGCTTTGTCACTCCCTTTGACAACCTGTTTATTTCTGTAATAACTGCTGATGTTGGAAACAGGTTGCATTGAACAACTTTTCTTTCTTGCTGAGGTCTCATGCTGTTACTTTTATTCTGCTTAGTACTGGATCTTAAAAAGTCCAAGACCAGAGTCCAACTGAAACCAGCAGTCCTGCAGCCTCCCTTTAGTAATGCATGAGCATGTTAAACTTTGATCCTGAGAGGAGGTGGGAGGATGTTTGGTGGGCCATGGAGTTTGAACTCTGTTTCTTCTGTGCTGTCTCTTGCTGTCATGAGACACTGCATTATACAATTCCAAGATCATGGATGGCCCTACTGGGCATTGGCTCTGTGTGTAGTGAGCATCTGAGCTGGGATTCTGGGACTTAATCCAGCATTCAGATACAAAAAGAAATTGTCTTTCTGTTAATTGGAATCCCATACTTCTGAATTGTATTTGGAATTAGAGGAGTCCTGGGTGGGGGATTGTGTTTTGTTATGCTTCATTTCAACAACAGTCAACAACTAAAACTGCATAGTAGCTTAAGTTCTCATTAAACCTTTCTGGGAGAGAGTGTTAAAGCATAGTGGTGCTGGAGGATGTCAGACTCTCCCTTTCCCCCATCTCTCTTCTTGTTTCGAGCACAAGTTTCTCTGAGAGTTGATGCTTTAAGGACTTGTTTGTTTCTTTTCAGTCAGGGAGTGCATCTCCCTTTTAAACAAATGCCTTGCTAATGAAACCCCAGCTTGAGGTCTCTGAGCTTGTTTAGTTTTGTTTTTACACTGTTCTGATCTCAGCCCTTGGAGGAATTCACACCTCAACAACCTGATCTTGCCAGTTTGTGGGGAGCTTCAATTGAACTGTGAAACTCTTCCTCAGCTGTACCTCCTAGCATCTTTTCATGTGGTTTTATGCTGCACAGTGAGGACCTGGCTATAATTGTCACATTGAGAGGAAAAATCGTGCTCAGAGAGTGGTTACCAGCATATGGAGTCAGGGAAAAGGTTGAAGCTTAAGCCCTGTAGTAACTGAGTTCCAGAGGGGGTTTTCTGGAACGAGTCCAATCATTGCAGACATAGTTAAAAATCCTGATGAGTCTACAGATCTCTATTCAAGAAACCCTTGTGTACCATAACCTGTGCAATCAATCACCAGGGAGCAACAGCAGGAACATCCCTAGGGAAGCATGGAGGGCAAACAACCAGCCTGTTAATGGCTGCCCTCAAGACAAGAGGCAGCAGGACCAGAAAATAACTAGTTCATGGCAGAAAGAAATACTGTTTGGTGACCTGGGTGAAGGCAGATGGGAATTTCTGTCAGCTAGGATGGAGCTGGTGAGTGTTTTGAAGCTCACAATGTCCTCTGGAGTCTCAGGGAACACTCGGTTTGATCAATCATTTAGAAAGCAGTGAAAACCCTTAATGGGACCTTGGTATGAGAGCATTATATGAACATGAATTAGAGAACAAAGTCTTTGATCACATTATTTATAGAAAAACTGTGTTCCCACCTTGGTAAGAGCTTTCAGTGTCCCCTATCACCCCCTGCTTAGCTTAGTTCATCAACTTGTGTGAAGCATTTGTGCACCCAGCTGCCTGGTCAGCAAGGAAGGTCACCTTGGAGCTGTTGGCCATTGAGCCCAGTGGAGGAGGAGACTATTTGGCCTCCTCCTTGGCAGTAATCTTCTTCAGCCTACAAGTTCATTTCTCCAAAAGTGACCTGTATGAACTGGCTACTGTCAAATTTATCCCATATTGACATGTTGAAAAAGTTAGTGGTGAGTGGGGTTGTCCAGCAGATTGATGGTGTGATTGAACCAACCTTATCTACTTTGCAGACATGTTCAGGAGTCATGCAGCAGGATGGGGAGGCTGTATTTACAACAACTGGGTTTTATTTTCATCTATTTATCAGCAGGTATACACTTGGAGCACTTGTGCAGTTTATGATCAGATAAGCATAGACTATCAAGTGGGGGTAATTAACCAACACTTAGGATTATTGCAGGTTGGGGAGAAAGGAGAGGCATTCTCAGAAACATGAAAAAAAAAAAAAAGCCATAAAACTGAAGAACACCCTTTCTCAGTTACTTCCTAGTTTAGGCTTTTTGGAAAAAAAAAAAAAGAGGAATGTGATTGTGAAGTAATTCCAGTGAAAGGGATTTGTTTATATTTGGATGATTCCTTGATGGTTTTACACTTCAATACAGATGAATGAACTTGCCTGTGCCACTGAAGATCCCTTGCTAAGTGGCACACACTTAGCCATGTGGACTCCTGTATTTGCTATAGAGAAAGAAAGGAAAATTAAGGATATAGTGGAGTTTGCTTTATTGTCCTACCTCTGTTACACAACAAACTCACAGTGCTAAAACTAGAAACCCCTTTTGGGACAGAATTAAATCTAGGCCATTTGAGATTTTTAAGCCCTGTTCACCCATTATAGGATGGAAACTTGTCAGCAGCAAAGTTTGTGGATATCTCCTTGGATCCCATCAGCCTGAATTGCAATGAAATACATACATTCGTACTGAAAATTACTTTGGGTGTTTTACTGCAGTGATGGCAAAAGGGAACACACATGATGATAATTTTCATTCTGCCTAAAGACGATGGTGAAAGAATTATGCTTCCTAATGCTCCTTCAAAGATGACATTGTTTTACTTCTATTAGAGGCAGATAAACAAGATGAGCTGTGACTGGTTATACCTTGTGAAAAAATAAGTTTTAAATGTGTATTTCATTATCTAAATGCTCACAGATTACTTTTCTCCCTATCATAACCATACAAAAATGTGTTATCACTGTATCACAATAATCTATACTCCTACATATGCTCTATAGGCATTCCAAAATTCCCCAGACATATTAATTACCCAAGTTTATAACTAGATTCGATTCAGAACCTACTTTTGTGCCAAAAATGGAACTGCAGTCATCTCACAGCAAATAATTCTGCCTGCCTGACAGAAGAGTCTTAAATTTCTTGATTTTTCACAGAGTGAAATTCACTTTAATGTGCTATCAATGTATTTTTCTTTCAATCACCTGCCAAAGAATCTCAATCTTCCAGTAGTGATTGCTCAGACCATGGAAGGCACTGTACATACATTATCACAGGTTTTTCTGGTCATCTAAATTGTGTAAAATCCTTTGACATTAATTGGGACAAGTTTTCTATCTAGGGTTATGTTGAATTTCTCTTTCAGGGTTTTTTCCACCTCTTCATCTTCGAGAGTTACAAATTCCACCACATCCATGTTTTCCTTGCAGTTGTATGTGGTCTCAGTGAGTGTCCACCCAATGAGCGCTCGGAAGCCATTGGTGGTCTGAAGGGTGCAGATGGACTTCTTCATGAAGAGGGAATCTGGTGATGTCTGAAGGTATGTGCACTGGAAACGGAAATCTTCCACTGTCTTTGGCTCAAGGCTGAACATATAAACTTTCCTACACTCTTTTTTCTCTAGAAGATCAGAATTACAGAAATTTTGGTTGGGGATGTATTGTTTCCGCCTCATTTTCTCCAGGTACCAGACAGCATTTTTTTCTGTGAAGCGGAAGACACCAGGAACTTGGGGCTGATCTTTTCCTGACACAAGCTCCATGGGTTGCCACATCTGGTAGGATACACCAAAGCCTCCATCAACAATATAGGCTTTGCCATCGATCACTACCTTGATGAGGAGATGGGTCATGATGTTGGCATAGGCATTTTGGTGAGGGTTGAAGACATAAGCTCCCAGAAAGCTGGCATCATACCCCAGGTTCTTCAGGACCCAGCCCAAGAGCTGGTTGTTTTCCATGCACCACCCACCCCGCTTCCTCCGCACAATTTTATCATAAACCTGCTCCAGCTCCAAAGTAATTTTCTCCCCACAGTGGATGCTGAGGTTTTCGAAGGGAATGGCACGGATATGGTGCTGAAATATATTAGTCAGTGT
The DNA here is from genome assembly GCA_013400935.1 of Turnix velox. Taxonomy (NCBI): domain Eukaryota; kingdom Metazoa; phylum Chordata; class Aves; order Charadriiformes; family Turnicidae; genus Turnix; species Turnix velox. The sequence continues at coordinate 84,407 of VZTY01031409.1, forward strand.
TTCCAAATCTTGTTTTTCCAGGGAACCTTTATAGTTAGTTCTCCCAAAATACTCTTCAAGGTTCATGTCACCTGAAAAAGAAGGAATTGTGGTTGGGTTTTTTGGTTTTGTTTTTTATTGCATCAGTGATAATGGTGTAAAAAAATTACCCAGGCTGCTGTTTACAAAGATGCTTTCATCTATGGTACCTCATGAGAGCAGTTTTGAAAGGTAAGGAGTATTCATTTCAATGCAAGAGCTGTGCACGTGAGGGCTTGCTTTTGGTCTTACAGTCATCCCTATGGCAAAAAATCATGGAATGTGTTGATTTGGAAGGGACCTTCAAAGGCCATCTTGTCCAGCTGCCTTTAGGGACATCTTACACTAGATGAGGTTGCTCAGAGCTTCAGCAAGTCTGGCCTTGAATGTCTCCAGGGATGGGGCCTCCACCACCTCTCTGGGCAGCTTTTTCCAGTTGATGATCAATTGAAAGCACTGCTGCAGTTTCAAGCTTAAGGGGCTTTGACTAAAAAATGAGGATTTGCTGTACATGTGTTTTAACAGCAGGGTTGAAAAGAAATGCAAGATCACACTAGGGAGGGTTCACAAAAATTGGTCCAGATCCCCTGTTGAGTAAAAGGAGTGTCAGAGGGGGAAGCAGTGTCGTCTACCAGTGGGAGGGAGGATAATTTGGGCCAGGATTCACATGTTCTTTTCATGAATCTGCCACTGATCTATGTGATAGTAAATGAATTGCTTGTTCTTTACACATTGCTCTTTCACCACTTACAAGAAGTACAACTCCTTGCTCATTTTGTGAAGTCTTAAGTTTTATTCAGATAATTACAACTGGAAAAAAACCCTCTGACCTTTGCAAGAATTTCAGACTACTGAGTTTCTTGTCTGCTCTGAGCATTGCACAAAATCATTTTGCTATTGGAAGAATGAATTTGAGTGAAGATGCCTGATCCAAAGTATAAAGAATTCCCCTCCATACCCCATGTCTCACAGGATGGCCTGAAAGTGGGCAGGAGCTGGTTTATAGTGCTGTAGTCCTGTAGTCTCTAAATTCACTTTAATCCTTCCAGAGGAGGTGCAATTACTGAAGTCTTGCACAGTGCACCCCTGTCTGACCTACCTCTAGCTGTGTCCAGATAGGATTCCTCATGAGCAAAAGTGCTGGATGAGGAATTATGCCACTTATTTTCTACCTTCTTATACAGTGGAGTCATGCAGACTCATCTGGCTTTTGGCCCATTGCAGTCTGCTGGCCACCATTAAGAGTTGGACACTCTGTAGGTACCTGATAGACAGGTTTGTAAGACACACCATAGATGGTCTGCTTGGGTCCAGAGCTGGGCAGGAAACATTTAGAAGGCTTGAACCTTTGCAAAGACAGCTCTAAGCCTTTCAGCAGCCTGGAGTTACTGCAGATATTTAGCTTCTTGACAACCCACAAAAGCTACTTTGCAAATCTTTTGTGCAATGCTGTAAGCTGAGATTTAGACACTTATTATCAGTGACTCTGGAAGACTATTGTGTTCAGATAAATTCAGCAGCAAAATGTGGAATGTTTACTGCAAACCAGATGATTTTCAGTGACAGATTGCTGATGAGTGTATGCACAGTATAGAAGCAGCCATCCAAAGTAAATGCAGAAACCCATCAAACCCATCAAAAACCACAAGATATCTGCTAAAGGAAGTACTTATCTTCAGTGATATTTAAGTGTATTGTTGGGGGGTATTCTCTATGTAATATTTAAGTACAACATAAGACTAGTGGCACTTCTTCCTTTTGAGTTTCAGAATCCGAGTCTATCCCATTTTACCCACTCAAATTGTGAACACAAAGCAGCTCACACTGGCATAAAGCTGGTTCTCAAGTGTGTATTTCCAATTTCTCTCCACGGTTCCATAATATTATTGAATGGTGTTAGATCTTGACAGCAGGAGACAAAAGCTACAGTCCTCCTGCACTGTGAGCAGATCAGATGAAAAGCTAGATACTGAAAAGCCATTCCCACAAATGTGGCTGTGATCCATGCAGAGGATAACATCTGTGGAACAGCTTTAAAGAACTGTTTCTAAATTGTGCAAATGAAGATGTTCATGCAAAAATATTCCTTACCAGGACTATACATGCTGTCATCAATTCCAATGTTTAAATACATTGTCCTAATTTTTATCCTTTTATCATAATATATCAGCAGGTGGACTCTTTGGGGCACACAAACCACAGTTGGTTGCTTCTTTTTTTCTAAGCTGTTTCTAAAGGGCTGCAATTCTATTCCCACAGAGCAGAATCTGTTGTTTATTAGGTTGCTTTTTTTGCTTAATTTGCCTCTGTAATATTTTAAAAGGAAGTTAAAAATCTAACAGAATAACTTCCTACAAGAGGTTGTCGTTCTAAATTTGCATATATTGTTGTATCTAAAAGGCATCTATTGTAGTCAGGAGCATTGCCTCCTGAGGAGCAGAAAGACATAAGAACTGAAATTCCTCCTTAAGAGCCACGTTTAGCAGGTAATATTTTAGCTCTATATCCACACATTTTAAAAGAGAATATTCTTTGTGTCCTTTCCCGTGACCTTCACTATCATAAATAAAGCAAATTTGTCCTTTGGGGTTTGGGGAGGTTTTTAAAGAAAATAAGCTTACCTCTTAAAATAGCCTTATTTATTTATTGATGTCTTCAGCTTCTGGGTTGTTTATTAGTGAGGCTGCAGTCAGTAAAGCCAGGAGTGGAAGTAATTGCGAGGCTGGCTTCGTCTTTAAGGGCTGCTGGCTCTCATTCTTGAGCCTTAAATGTGCAGAAGGGGCAAAGTCCACCCAAAACGAATGCACATTTTTGGAATGCACTGATCCATGAGCAAATTAAACTTTGTTTCCTCTCTATTAGCAGATATTTCTGTTTTCCTCTGGTTAAGACCAGACTGAACTTGTTTTCCATGTAAAATAATTACAGTAGACAGTCACAAATGGCTCCATCATTTTTAAAAATTAAATCATTGTTATCTTGCAAGCTGGCACTTTGCAGTAAAAGATAGTCATCTGCTTCCTTGTGAGTGCACTGATAGTTGAATATGCATATGTTTGATGTAGTAGGAAAGTTATGTAGGAAAGGTTTTTCAGGTTGCATTTTCTCAGACCCTTCTTTGCCCACAAAGGAACTTTTTTGATCTGTTCAAAGCTTCCATTGGTAGTGATTTTGGAGCTGCCACACATAACAAACACCATGACCGAGATTTACTTTCACAAAGTAATGCACTTCCTCTCCAAACCTTGGTCCTCTGAATCTCCAGTTGGTTGCTGGACTTTTTATTTAATTGTCAATGTATCTTCTTTATCTGGTGGAGGTGGAAAGTTGAAGGTCCCTTTTGGGAAGGCAAAAAGCCATTGGACAGCATCTGGGAAAACACCTTTCAGGCACATCAGGTGTGAGAAATAATACTCCCAATTTTATCAACTTAGTAGCTCTATTTAGCTAAAAAAGGCCCTAACATGCAGAGAAGCAAAGAGCCAGAGGCACAGCCACTGGTGAAATGCTAGGCCATTTATAACTTTCATAGTCATCTAGGTTGGAAGGGACCTTTCAGATCATCTAGTCCAACCATCATCTAGTCCAACCAACACTAAAAATTCATGAACATATTTCCCCTTTACTCCCCCTCCCCTTTCCCTTTAATGGTCTTTTGTCCCCAAAGTTACTCCTCCTCTTGATGAGGAGTGACATAACTTTAAAGTCTTCATTAGCACACACTGAGGTGTCAATGTTGGTGTTGGTATGGAGTTCAAAGGTAATAAAACTAAATACTTAATGCTGGGCATTAGAGGAAACCAAGAGCTATACAAAGTCTCTGTGATCTTGCCTGATGAAAAGCAGGGCTGTCTTGGCTCTCTAATGGTTCCTTTCTTTGTGCATCCTGCCATAGCTGGGCTGCTCCTCACTGCCCATGGCTCTATGAGAGATGACAAAAGCCAGTTCCTTGTGAGAAGGCCTTCAAGGCATTCCTTAGAATGGAGTCAGCTTCTCCTCCTCATTTCAATCAACTGATTTGTGATTTCTTTCAGCACTTTCAATTGATTTATGTCCCAGTTTCTCCACTTGGTTGGAGGGGTTCGATCAGCATGGCCTTGAGAAAGTCTGAGTCCTTTACATCCATGCTGTGATATTATTCTTTCAAATCTATTTCTATTATTCTTTCAAACAATTACAAAAGCCAAATTCCTTCATTATTTTCCACATCAGGTGCCCGGTGAGTCTGTGTGGCTGACTAATTTGAGCACCAAAACCTTTTCCTTGGCTGAGGACTTCTACATCTGTCGCCTTCTTTCATGACACATGCTATGCAGTGCCTGCCACAGGGATCAGTAAAAGGCTTTTGTGCTTCATGAAACCTCACTGGTGCATGTCCCTGACTTCCCAGTGCTGTCCTGTGTATCTGCAGTATTTATTTATTTAAGGTAACTTTTGTGCAGAATACCATTTGTAATAAATACAAAGAATTTTATTCATAACGCTGTCATGTTTCTGCTTGGTACCGCAGGAGGGTGAAGTCCCAAAACTTTTGATCACAGTTTGCAGAGCTTGATCTAACTTTGACTGTTTCCATTTTTGATACCAAAAGCCTCATTTTTAAGAGCCGTTGAATCATCTCAGCTTCTATTGATTTTGTTTTGATGTCAGAGACACAGAAAAATCAGACACAGAAAAATTGGACACTCAAAATTAAAGAACTTTTGTGATTTTTTTAAGTGCCCTTATACAAATAGCTCTCTTGAAGTCAATTTCTGGCAAGGGGATAGGATTCAAGTCTTTCATCTTATTTCACCTTAAGCTAATCAACACCTAAGAGTAGCTTGTTTTGAGGAAGTTTGAATGTCTCTTTGTTTTTATGAGGCCTTTGAAGGCCAAACTCAGCTCAGCTTTTTATTTCAGGCTGTTAAAAGAAGTGTGTAATTTTTAAAATGCTGCAGAGAAGAAGATTGGAAATAATACTGTAAAAGGTTAGAAGTCTCTTTTGTAAAATAGTAACACATTTTCTCCTCTGTATCATTTTAGTCTCTTTTGCTACAAAATATGTTTGAAATAAAGCAAGATCCACAAAGGTGAAACAAAACATTAGGGCATCAAAAAGCAATTTCCATATGAGCAAATGAGAGGTGGTAAGAAGTCTGTGTTTCTAAAGGAGAAGCTGAAGGAAAAATAAGCAATCAATATTTGCAATTCATTATCTATGGACTTGAATTTACCAAGCTTGTATTTATCTCACTAGCTCAGCTTCAGAAACATGTTAGTGCTGTTAATATTAATTTTAAAACTTTTTAAATTGGACATTTAAATACTCATCTAGCAGAGCTTTAGAATTAGATTTGATCCACTAAATTAGGTGGCAAGCCACGAACATTTACTGGTACAAGTTTGTTCTCCAGCACTATACTGAATTTGTCTTTAAGTGTCTTCTCAACCTCTTCATCTGTAAGAGTTGTGATCTCCAGCAGGTCCGTGTCTTCTGTGTAGTAATACTTTATCTTAGTTAAGGTCCATCCAACTAAGGCATAAAGCCCTTCAGTGGTCTGGAGAGTGCAGATTGACTTCTTCTGAAGTATGTTATCTGGAGACACTTGCAGGTATGTGTTTAGCTCCTGAAAGTCATTTATGTGTCGTGGCTCAAGAGTGAATGTGTACATCTTTCTGATATTCCCCAGGTCTGGAGTATCAGTGAAAGGCACACTTTGCTCAGGAATATAGTGCTTCCTTTTGACTTTCTCCAAGTACCAAGTGCCATTGTCTTCCATAAAGCGGAAGATGCCGGGGACCTGGGGTTGATCCTTCCCAGACACCAGCATGAGTGGCTGCCATGCCTGGTAGGCACCACCAAAACCAACATCTGCAATGTAGGAATTTCCCTCAATCACCACCTTCAGCAGGATATGATTCATCTCAGGAGTGTAGGCCCTCTCTGATGGTTTATAGCTGTTTCCTCCAAGAATACAGACGTCATACCCCAATTCTTGCAAGGCCCAAAACAAAAGGTGGTTGCTTTCCAGGCACCATCCACCACGTTTCTTTCTCACAATCTTATCGTAAGTAGATTGTAAATCCAGTTGGATGGGCTCCCCACAGTGCATGCTGAGGTTTTCAAAAGGAATTGCCTGGATGTGATGCTCGAAGATGGCTGTTAAAGTTTGCAAGTCTGCATTGTTATGGGGCTGGTTGTAAGAAATTCTTGTGAAATACTCTTGCACATTCATTATGCCTGTGTGAGCAGAAAAATAGCCAGTTACTGTGGAGTTCAGTCCCATTTCTGCAGCAGAGGTTATCCAGCCTGCAAATGTGCAGCCTAAGCCCTTGGATTGAGGGTTTGAAGGAAACCTGTGCCCTTAAAAGAAAACTAACACAGCCTCTATCTGCCTGTGTCACTGGGATTTCTTGAAAAGAGCATGAGGATGGAAGCAAGTAACAGTAGTGCTGTCTCTCTCAGATGTTGCCTTCAAGCCAGGTGGATGTCTTTCCTATGAGAAGACATGGCATGTGGCACAACCTAATCTTTGGCCCCAGATAAGAGACAAAAAAATGTATAAAACTGACAAACAAGTGGTTTTAAAAAAGCAGCCAGATCATACCAGCATAAAAGCTGCATTGATTTCTCTTTGTTTTACAGTAACAGGTTAGCAATTCTTTATTTATCCCACGGGTAATTTAACAGGAAGGTTTTATGTTCATGGCCTCAGCAAACTAGGATTAACATCTCAGTGTGTCACCATTTTAGACAGGCTTCCATGTGAAGACAACTCTTGGTTTCTTCATATCTTTGGTTTCCCTGTGGAGTTCAGACACAGACTTAACCCTGGCTCTTAAGGGGAAAGAATTGTTAACTCAGAGGAATGGATAATTATTAAGAATATATTCAAGGTGTATTCATCAGTTTTTTGTTTCTTTCACAAACCAAAGGCCTTGCTTCAATCTCAAATTATTGGATTTATTTGGTATCTTCAAGGCTCTGAATGCCTTCACTCCATTAGCAGAAACCACCATTGGTACTGTGTGGCCAAAATACAAAAGGTTCCCTGTAACACTTCAAATCCCCTGACTCATCTGGGACCTGCAAGGATTTTTTTTGCCTTTAATTTTTAATTCATATTTAATTGGGCTTTTTTTTTTTCTATGGAAATATATTTGTTTTCCAGAATGATTCACAGTCTACTAAAGACTGGATCAGTTTCCAAATGGTCTGAGGATTCCTTGCTCCTTGAAATCTGCTGTCTTTCCCTGGAAGGATTTTCCCAAAATTATTTGATGTAGACAAGATGGGGGAGATTATTTTGCAGTGGCTGTTCTTAGCTTTGGTCCAACTGCTATGTTAGGAGACACCAGTAATTTGACTTGATGTCCATCCCAGCACTCAAGCAAGTGCTGAGAGCATTTAAAAAGCATATAGGTGGGAATACCCTCACTCCCACAGTCGAGCCCTTCAGATGGCCTCATCTCTAGATTTTAGTCCCAATTTTGTTGCCAGCAGCACAGCTCGCTTGGAGGACAAAAAAAATTCATATCCCCAGAAGGGAATAAGAAATAAACATTTTCACTTCAAAAGATCCATAGAGACTACATCAAAAAACACCAATGTGTCTTTGATATTGCATTTTATGGGCTTTTCTCCATCCCTTTTTTAGGACAAGGGCACTCATCTCTGGCAGGATCTCCTTGGAAACACTGGTTGTAGAAAGCCATTCTCTCACCAACAGACAGTGCAGATTTACACTGGCCTGCCCATCCTGTGGTTCTCTGCCTCCTTTTTCTTTCTATTCCCACTTTTAGCCACATTTCTTGTCCAGAGAAAAGTACATTTTTCCTGTGATGGTGTTGAGCTGTACCTCTGTGACCAGGAGGAGTGAAAACAAATCCGTTAGCCTAGTTTGAAATTTGTTTTCAAGTAAGACCCCACCAGGCTCTGCTCTGGGACAGCAGCAGAAGACCTGATGACCTCCCTATAACTTGTCTCCTGTGTCTGGGTGTCCCCATCACCATCACCCCAACAAGAATGCAGTGTAGAAACAGCTCCCCCCACCTCAAGAGGCTCCATGGAATGCTGGCAGTGAGGCTTTGGGAAAACATATTTTGGGAAGCTGACAGCCTGCACAGCAGAGACTTCCTCATGGTGGCTGAGAAATGGGGCTCTGATCTCAGTGAATATTTAAAGAGGCTGAAGTGCAATAAAGCTGCAATAAACAACCAGGGGTCTTGGGGAACAGTCACAGGGATCCCAGTGTCTGCTCCCTTGCCTTTCCCCAGGCAGCTTTTCTTCTTGACACAACTGCTCCCACTGTGCTGTGGATGGGGCTGGTGGCAGTGAGCCAGCCCTCACCCTGGGACACTCCGAGCTCCAAAACCGGGTCACCAAGTATCTCAAGCCTCAGCCCACGTCTCAGCCTTGTTTATTTGTGCTTACAAAGCAGCCCAGCCTGTTTCAGCACTGACTCATGTTCCTGGGCAAGAGGACTGAGAGCAGCTCTGCCTGTCTGCAGCCATTCCGGAATTTGTCTGAATTTTCCTTCTCTGCTAGAATTCACCAGCGCTTCCAAGGTTGGATTCCCTTGCACACACCTGTGCCCTATGTTTCATTTTTAAACTCTTGCAAGTGAGGAGCTGGGGTTTTCTTACACTGGCTCAGCACAGAGGGGTTAGTCTGATCTTTGTACTCGGACTACGTCCTTGCAATGCAAGGCACGCTGTCCCCTCTGTGTTGGCTCCAGTTTCCAGTTTGCCCACATGCCCACTGTGGCAGGGGCTGTGCAAGCACCCAGGGGTGAGCCACCAGACTGCCCCGCAGGTGCTGGATGAAGGTAAAGATCAGACAGGCAGGCACTTACCTCTCCACAGACGTCAGGCTTCCCGCTGGGGTTTGCTCCAAAGTTCCCAGGAAGGGCTGTGCTGAGCACTCTTGCTCTTAAAGGTCCAGGCTGCCTTTACTGCCTGTCAGGGACACTGTTGCCCCCCAGCAGAGCAGAAGAGGGGAAAAAGCTCTTTTTATCAGAATATTTTATATTCTGATAGTTTTATGTGTTTATTTTATGGATGTTTGTCATATTGATAAATTTATTATTGATATTTATAATGATAAGGGAAGTCCCATCAGGCAATTTGTTGTGTTAGGTGCTGGCTGAGTAGCCTGAATGTGAGCCAGTTCCCCAGGTTACTTTACAATATTAATAGATTTTAATCTCCCATTGAGAACAGAATCCATACAGGAGTGCAAAAGAGAAATACATTGTGGGGCATGGAAGCAACTTGTGTGAGTGGTGATAACCCTTTCCTCAACCCACGGGTCACCAGGGAGCTGGGAAACCTTGGTGGCTGAAGTAGCAAAGCAACAGTGAAAATTTTGAAATGTATTTTACATTGTTTACATTCGTGTGACCTTGGATCACTCTGGGCAGCAATTTAGAATCATAGAATGGTTTGGGTTGGAAGGGACCTTAAAGACCATCTAGTTCCAACCCCTTGCAATAGGCAGGGACACCTCCTACCAGACCAGGTTGCTCAATTCCCCGTTTCCTACAGCACACTCCTTTGAGACCTGGCTGGGCTTTCCACCTCCATCCCAGTGCTCTGCCCCAGCTGCCAGGCTGCAGCAAGGGTAAACTGGGAGACTTCATTGCAGCCTACAAGTATCTGAAGTGGGGGGGAGAAGGAGCCTACAAGAAAGCTGGGGAGGGACTGTTTTTGCAATGACATGGAGCGATATGATGAGGGGCAATGGTTTGAAACTAGAGCAGGACAAGGTTAGATTAGACATTAGAAAGAATTTCTTCACCATGA
>VZTY01031409.1:94390-119046 GCA_013400935.1 Turnix velox
CCTTCCTGTGTTGAGGGCTCCAGAACTGGACACAGTAACTCCAGGTGGGGTCTCACCAGTGCTGAGTAGAGGGGTAAAATCACCTCTCTTGACCTGCTGGTCACACTCTTCCTGATGCAACCCAGGATTTGGTTGGTGCCTTCTTGGCTGCGAGTGCACACTGCTGGCTCATGTTGAGTTTGTCATCAGCTGACACCCCCAAGTCTTTCTCTACGGAGCTGCACTCAAGCCACTCTCCACCCAGCCTGTGTCTGTGCTTGGGATTGCTTCCACCCAGGTGCAGGACCTTGCACTTGGCCTTGTTGAACTTCATGAGGTTGGCTTGGGCCCACCTCTCAAGCCTGTCAAGGTCCCTCTGGATGCCATCCCTTCCTTCAGGTTCAACTTGTTTGGTTGTGTCACTGGGAGAAGTCATGTAAAGTCTGAAGCAAGAATTGCACACTAATATTTCTCATCATCAGTTTTAAGCCACGAACAGCCCATCTGGAACTATTCCCACAGTGTGAGATTGTCCAGCTGCTGTCTGAGAAGATGCTGTGAATGAAAGAGCAGAAAGAACAAGCTTTGCTGTAGCATATTCATCACTGGGTATCTTTGTTTTTCTAGCTATTAAATTCGAAAATAATATGGTTCTCATTTAAGAGGTGGGTATGATTTTCCTCAGGTGGCAGTGCAAATAGAGAGACACACAGCTCCATGGCTCTGCCCTGCTGCTCTGGCTGTGTCTGGAAAAGCTTTTCAGAGATGAAAGGAGCAGGGGGTGAGCAGAGTCTGCTTCCAGAGAAGCAGGGACAGAAGGACAGTGATTTGATTGAGCAGGGAAAGAATTATTTGTACCCAAACCAAAAAGAGATGCAGGAGCAGTTATGAAAACCAATCTCTCTTTCTGGATTCCTGTTAATATGATATCGGATAGGAGGACTAGAAAGAAGAGAACACCAAGGGAAGGGGGTAGAAGTAGACTTGACATAAGGAAGAAATTCTTTACAGTGAGAGTGGTGAAACACTGGACGAGGTTGCCCAGAGAGACTGTGGATGCCCCCTCTCTGGACATGTTCAAGACCAGGCTGGACAAGGCACTGAGCAGCCTGATGTAGTGGGAGGTGTCCCTGCCTATGGCAGGGGGGTTGGAACTCGATGATCTTTAAGGTCCCTTCCAACCCAAACTATTCTATGATTCTGCCTTACACTGGTGGAAAGAGAAAGCTTAACCTTCAGATGCTTGTCAGAAATAGGGGCAAGGATTGCATGTGATGGCATTGGATTGAATTATCATTCAGAGAGTTAAAGCAGAGAAAACCTGCTTGTACTGACAGGTACAAATTTCTTGTCTAGGGTTACATTGAATTTCTCTTTCAGCGTTTTCTCCATTTCTTCATCTGCCTCAAGGATTCTGATTTCCACCAGATCCATATTGTCCTTATAATTGTACGTTATCCGGGTGAGTTTCCAGCCCACAAGAGCCCAGACGCCGTCAGGGGTCTGCAGGCTGCACAGGGACTTGGTCACAAAGAGCGAGTCGGGCGCCGTCTGCAGGTGGTTGTTGCTGGCTCTGAACTCCTCAATGTCTCGTGGCTGAAGGGTGAAGAGGTAGATCCGACGGCAAACTTCTTGTTCCACATTGTGGGAAGAGGAGACACTTTGGTTGGGAACCCACTGCTTCCTTTTCACCTTCTCAAGGTACCAGACCCCACTCTCCTCTAGGAGGCGAAATATCCCAGGGGTCTGGGGCTGGTCTATCCCCGAAACCAACTGCAGAGGCTGCCAGAGTTGATAGACCATCCCAAACCCACCATCCACAATGTAGGATTTGCCATCAAGTACCACTTTCAGCAGCAGATGATCGATATTATCTGCATATGTGTCATCCTCTGGCACATAAACTCTTGCTCCCAGGAGGGCGACGTCATAGCCCAAGGTTTTGAGGACCCAAGATAAAAGGTGGTTGTTTTCCATGCACCACCCCCCACGATTCTTCCTCACTATCTTCTTGTAAGTGGCTTCCAGGTCCAGCTCAATGCTTTCTCCACAGTGGATGCTGAGGTCTTCAAAAGGTACCGCTCGGATGTGGTGTTGGAATATATCTGTCAAGGTAGGCAGATCCGGCTTAGCATAGGAGCCCTGGTAAGAAATTCTGGCAAAATACTCCTTGATGTCCATGCTGTCTCTGAGAAGGGTGGAAAAAAAAAATGGATTGTATCAGAAGCAACAGAAGGATCTTCCCCATCCCTTACAATGAGCACTCACCAATATGGGCAGCAGGATTTGAGTAATGGCCAGTTCAAAGGCAGCTGAGTGGGAGAATGAGAACTGAGGGAAGTCAATGGGACACTGCTGATGAGCTCAAATGTTATGTTTATTTGTTTCTTTTACAGCTGTGACAAGAAGCCTCAGCTGTGCTAAGCACATTTCAGCAGAGGGTTCCTGCCCAGCAAAGCCACAAATCTCCCTGTTACGGAACAAAAAGAGCAGCAGTGATGTTTCTTGATAAAAATTATAGGAACTGAGACTCACCGGATCTGAGCTGCTTTACTCATGGCTTAAGTCAGCAAAGCAGAAGCAGAAAAGAAACCCTCCCATTCTTGCAGAACAATCCAGAGCCTCTTCTGCCACCTAATCTGAAACAAATCTGCCCTGCCATTGGATTCCCTCTGTTATTTAGGCAGCCTGGAAAGCAGGTGCCCCATGCTAGTGGCTGCAGGCATGACCTGCTGTGCAGAAGGTGAATTTTTTAGGGCAGAAAAGGACATGGGAGGTTTTTTGCTGCATCTGCTCTGAACCAACCCCTCCCCATCCCACAGCACAGCTGAGCTCTGCTAATCACAGCCCTGCGCCAGCAGCAGGAGGAAACCAAGGGTTTGGGGCCAGAAATTGCATATTTTCAGGAGGCCTCACATTTTCTGAAATAAGTTTTTTGGGAATGCTTTTGTTTCTTCAATGCAGTGTCCCCAGCAAAGGTGGCTGTCCCTGGGTGAGGGCCCAGCCATGGCAGAAGGGCTCAGCAGAGGCTGTTTCACAAGCATGGGGATGGGAAGCAGCCTGAGTTCTCCTTTGGTGGTGAGGAAACAAGAAAGGGATTACAATGAAGCCAAATCCTTCCATTATTCCTCCCCAGGCACCACTAAATTTCTGAGCCCAGAGCCATGTTGTTCAGATTATTTACTCTACAGATCCCAAAATGTTCTCAAGTTCCTGCCTATGATTCTTAAGGAAAAATCTTAAATCCAGCTGTTCACACAGGATTAAGTTCTCAATAAGATGCTAAATGGCACACCCCAAATTGGACAGGAAATTTTGAAAAGATACCTACAGTATATAAGCAAAAATTAAACTTTTCCATCTGGAAATGAAAATACCCTGTCAGAAGAAATGGTTTGGCTTCCCACAGTTCTTAACTTTTAGGACAGAAGTGTTACAGCAATCTCTAGGTGGCATCATGGCCACCACCACACCTCTGAGACCCAACTAGTGGGTCTGAGTGATCCACTATTGAGTTCAGAGCACTGGCTGATTATTCGAGGGCTTCTCTTTGTTCAGCTTTTTACTCCTTCCCAACATTTTCCCCAAAGCCCAAGAACTACAACTCTCCTCATTGTCACAAACAGCTCCTGCCACGTGGACCACCAGCAGTAAAGCTCCTCTGCCCTTTCTTTCTCCCTTGTTTTCACCTTGCCACAGCCAGCAAAACAAACACAGTCACTTTTACTTCGAAGGAGAACGTTGGTGTGGGGGATTTTCCATCTGTCTGTCCATCTCTCATGTATGTTTACAAGGCCTTTGCAACTGTGGGGTCCAAAAATAAACCAGATGACACGAATGCCCGACCTGCTTTAGGCTGATAACCAAGTAAATAAGGCAGTGGATCTCTCACGCTGAGCACCTCTGCTGTTACCCCATTTTCTTCTGTGTTTTCAAACAGATTTCACTTCCTGGTTCAGGAGAGCTCAGCAACCAAGATTCAGGGTGTTCAAAAAAAAAGGCTTACCTGGAAAAATCAGTTCAACTGCCAGTGTTATCTCCAGGATTTGAGGGGGTGGTTTTAGGGTAAAGCAAGTGACAGAGCCAGCTGTGCTGTAGGGAGTGCAGACTGGGGTCGAGGGCTGCTCTCTCTCTGCTTCTCTTCAGGGGAATCTCTGTTCCCTTCACTTGCCTTCACAGCCTCTGACAGATTGCAAAAGCTGGGTGGAAAAAATAAAAAATAAAAAGGGTGGAGCACAAGAGGCGGAGAGCAGGAGTGAGAATAAACCAGCAGCACAAAGCCAGCTGTTGCAGGAGCAGAGGCCACTCCACGTTTTCACTCCTTTCTGCAGGAGCTGTGACAAAAAAGGTGGGTTTTTATCTCAGTAGGTAGATGAGTGCACTCAGGTTATATAGATATAATATCTATTTCTACTGGTATTAGGTTACTGTTTATCTCTAAATGTGGGGAGGAAATGTTGCATGTGTTCAATCTGAGACGGGTTTTGAACAGCAAGATTTTGGTGCTGTGATTTGCACCCCCTTTCTCCAAACAGCACCCACAAGACTGTCAGCACTGCCTCTGCTGAAATTGCTCTCTATTACTTACATGCATGTTTTTATTACAGTAAATTTCAAAGAGTAGGACAGCCTTGTGTCTTCTTTGATCTTTGCCTACAAGTAGCACCTTAGGATGTCGTGGTGCTGAAGATGCTGTTGGCAACAAGAGGACTGTGGAGGGCTAACACACAGGGAGCTCCATCCTTTCGGTGCATCTCATACTGATTTTGTGTCTACCCATGTTGCTTGGATTTTGCCAGGCTAAATCCTGTTAATTCTCTCATTTATGCAGCTGGGTTCTTTCCTGTTAGTTCTCCAACAGTAGTTCCAGTCCTTCAACATTTAGTACCAGCAGCAAGCTTCATTCAAACACTGATTTACTGGAATAAGTAGCAGACATAATAAATCAGAGCAAGACAAGATGTCTGTGGTAACTCATTACACAGCTCCACTCTCGTGTCAAAATTCAGCTCTTTATCAAATCCCATCAGGGATTGGTGTTTGATCCCTCAAGTGAGAGCTGATGCCCAGATGGTGAGGTGCTGAGGGGAAAGAGTTGTCTCTAGCTGGCCTTGTCTGGGCAGATCTGATTTGGTACAAAGCCAGAGTTCATATTCCTGGGTGGATTTTGCTGGATGTGGAATAATACCTTTTCTTCTCACCAGCTCATTTTGACAAAGAGAAGTCAAAAGCTGAGCAGTCAGACCTGCAGTGGTGGTGGGAACCATACTGAAAAGAAGCCCATGGACCCATCACAAGTGCAATGTGTGAGCAGACCCAGCCATGCTCCTTGCACCATATGTGGTGCCAGAAGTGGACACTTGCCAAACACATAAAGTGTCTGGGGATCTGTTTTGGCTAACTTGGAGCTCACATTAAGAAACAAGTGTGTTCTAACCAAGTAGTTGCAAACCCCATTTCTCCTTGTACATTGGTACTTAGCTTTTTCTATTCCTCTCCGTGTAAAGTATTTCTGATTTGGGGCATTTTCTCCCTGTGTCTTTCAAATTCTCCTCCCAACGCACTATCCCATGCTGTCATTCCTGCATCACTCTCCTTTTTCTTCCCATCCTGCACATTTTGCTCCTCAAGTTGTTAGAGCCAGGTGCTGCCATTCTCCCAGGGTGTGCCCAGGGCCACCAGAAGGCAAAGGCCACTCAATGAGCACTAAAGGTAAGAAAAGCCTGATCTTGACCCAGGAGCCCCACTGGAGCTTGTTTGCATTTTCCCACTGCTCCAGATCATTGAGGATAATTTCAGGGTTGGTGGGGCAATAAACTGCAGTCACTGCTGCTGGGTAATTCAGCCCACAACATGGCAAAACCCATCCGCAGAAGCAGGAAGGAGCCAAGTGCAGCTCAACATTGCAGGGAGTGGGACCATGGGGTGAAGGTGCAAATAGGAAAGTCCTTGGGAAGGACATAACCATCCACCTGGACACTGAAATGCAGATTCCCAGCCTTGGCAGGAGGTGAAGCTGGTTGAGCTGTTCCCAGAAGGCCCTCAATGTCATTGCACTAGCTTTTATTTATTTATAAATTTAAACTGCTGGCAACATTTAATTTATGACTGAAATCCTTCTTTCATCCTAACTCTCTTGAGAGGCTGCATCAAATATCTCTCCCTCTCAGCTTAAAAGGAGTATTATGTGCTGCAGTCTTTGTCTGGGGAAATAAAAGGATGAGGTGCCGGGCTTGGGGCAACAGTCAAGCTTCTGCTCAGTCTTAAACAGCTCCCCTTTGTAATGACCTCTGTGATGGGCTGTATAACAAAGCTAGATTATATTATCCTACAGGTTATGTGGTATTCTACTTAACTACATGGTTTTGATGGGGAGGAGAGAAGAGAGACTTTTAAAGAAATAAAACAAGTGAGGTGTTTTATATTAGTGTAAAATCTTTAATTCTTACACCAGCCAGGTTTTCCCATCCTGCTGAGATTTGAGTGATTGGCCTGCCCACCCTGATCCAAATGGATTTTCATTTCCAAAGGGAAAGTGACTAAAGATGTGTACGAACACAGGGAGGGAAAATGAAAGATCCCTCTGAAGTACCTTTGGGGGGGGGTCACATTTGGGACAGAAGAGGGGGGTACTGACAAAACACTTGCAGTATTTCTGCAAGTGGAATTATGAAGCAACAGAAAGATCATCTCAAAAGAACACATCCCTATATCATCCTAAATGAAAAATATCTTGGTGTTATAATTTATGTGTTTTCCATGTAGTCATCTAATTCATATTACTAGAAAGTTTATAATTTTTTATTATATACATGTGTATATTAGCTCTGAGAAAACCATCTTTGTACATGTGCCTAAAGCACCATTTATACAGTTATTCTTGCAATAAACCTTCCCAACCTCAGGGTTAAATTGTCCTTATGCCACTAAAACCATAGAGCAATGCTACTTTGAGCCTGCTCCTCCAAAACAGGGCTGCTCTGGCAGTGAAAAGACTCTCATCACCTTCAGTAGGAATCTGGATCATCCCTAATTCAGGCAATCAGTCTGAAAACAGGCAAAGCAGGAACAATTACATGAGTTCTGTCATTTCTATTACTCAGATTTATTTTTGGGGGAGGCGAGTGGGAAGGAAATCTTTTATCTCAGTAAAAAGTAGGCAACAGAGAGTTAGAGTGACAGCAAATGAAAAAAAACCCACAACTGTGCCTTTGGCAAACACATATTCATGGCAATGCAGTAACACACATCACAGAAATAATGGATGTTTGTGATGACAATGTATTCCCTCTGCCCAGATGAATCAGAAGTGTGACTGGGGAAAAAAGAGAAGAGATGCTCCCCCAGACTTACCTTTATTGGTTGGGTCTTTTTGGATGTGTGGAGGGTGGGCTGGAGGTTTTGCTAATATTCAGGAGGAAGAGGGTGGTCCTGTGAGGGTCTTAATTGAGTCTCACTGATAAACAGCCCTGCCACAAATGTGACCAGTGTCGGGCATGGCCCTGGAGCTGGGTGTTTGCAGAGTGAAAGGTTTTTCCCGGTGTAAAAGCCAAAGGTGATAGAGCAAAGGTTACTGTTGCAATCTGTTCTCTGGAGTTCTTGGCTTTCCTCCCTGCTACACACTCATGGGGATGACTTCTAAGTGGCATTGCAGGCAGTTGTGGACACATAAAGACCCTTTTCACATGCTCTGGTTTTTGATTTGTTGGGTTTTTTTCTATGCCCCCCTTGCACCCACAGCTGGTACCCACAGCACCACGTCTAGGTGTGTCCAAAAGGAGATAAAGAATTAACTCCCAGGGAGTTGGGAGAAATGGCACTTGGTTTTGTAGGTCAGCACCCCTGGGCACTGCAGTACCCCAGCAAGGATGAAAGAGGATCTCCAGCCCCCAGGGGTTTGGGAGGGACTGCGAGCAGGGAGGCAGATTTCAGGGGAGTGCAGAGAGTCGTATCCTGGTGAGCAGAGTGGGAAAAGAAATTAGCTGTTGATGAGGTAAATTGTCATCCTGATGGGATCTCAAAATCACTTCTGCATTGCTCAGCTGGGAACTGAGTGAATGTTGTAAAAAGAAGGCAAAAATCAACTTACTGAACTAATCATCTTCCAGGAATCAAGCTATGTCAAGCATAAAACCTTCCCAAAAACCAGCTCCACACCTGCTATGCCTCCCCACGTGCCCATAATCACTTTTTTTTTTCCCCCAGGAAGGACCATTTTGATCCTTGATCCGCTGAACTGGTGAACAGCTTTTGCTGTGGGGTGATGAATCTGACTGAAATAACATTGACCTTTTACCCTGCCATTCATTGACCTTTCTCCTGCAGTAAATTCCATGCAGGAGCAATGGTACCTTTTTTTTCCTCCTCACACCATTGCACATCCACATCCTCTTAGACAAACAAAGAGGATGTCCTCATGCTGGCAGGTTGTAATGCAACTTTCCAAGCTTTTATTTAACAGGAGCTGTGGTGTGAAATTCTGGTGAAATAGTCTTTGAAAAGTCACCACCTTATTTTTAAGCAGCTGGAGACACATCTCTGCTGCTCCCTCTTATCAAATAAATAAATAGACCTATCCCAGAGAAAAGCCTGTGGTTCAGCCACACGCCTTCAAGTCCCACAAAGACCAAACTCAATGCTAAATTGGTCGATTCACACTAATGCTATTTTTATTTGCTTTCTCACTAATTGTGCTCACTGCCAGCCTACATTGGGCATTGTGCATGGTGATCCATGGCAGCTCCCACCCAGTGCAGCCCACAGCCCCCTGGGACAGGGCAACTGGAGACAAATACAGTGTTGACAAATTCAGTGTTGTACCAGTAGTTAATTATAGGGATCCTGGACCTCAACAGGTGATGGAGGAAAGTGCTTTCAACTCATTATAATTTTCTGCTAAAATATCAGAGCTTTGTAAACCCTCTGGGATGGATGAGCAAATCTGCTGCAGTGCCCTTTTTCCTCCCTGGAAAAGGAGAGATTTTCTGAGAGGCACCAGCTGCTCCCCAGCCCTGCAGGGAGATGGAGGGAGCAGGAGGGAACCCTGCAGCAAGCAAATCTCTTTCCCCCTCACCATCCATGAAGGCACTGAGAAACCTCACAACAAGCAATGACTGGTCCTCTCTCAGCTGGTGTTTGCCAGGTCCTCACCTGCTTCACAGTCTCCTCATTCTGGCCTGTACCAGTGGAGCTAATCATTTTCCAAAATATGATGTATTGGAGGTGTCAATGAACTACAGAAACCTGAAGTCCCACTACACATATCTTCCCTCTAGAAAACTGTTTACCTAATGATGGAAAACCAGTAGTTAATTTGGGTTACCACTTGTAATAAGCTCCCCTTCTCCCGTTATTCCCTACAACAGTCAGAAGCAGCCAGAGCATCCAACGTGCCAATGATCTGTCTCTTCCCTCAGGCATGGATGTGAGGCATACCCTCCAGAGGCTTCTGAAGTCAGACAGTATGAAAGTATATTCTACTTACAGCTAATAATTGAGAGACTAAACCTGCCTTGCTGCTGGAGACTCAAGGGAAGAGCTCAGAAATTGGTTGGGAGCTTCCTTCTCAACTTTGATCTGAGCAGTTCCTGAGTGTTTTGTCATAAGGCAATTTGACCGCAAATTTATCCAGCCACAGAGATACTTGCTTTAAAAACCACAAAACCAATTCAACAACTGCTTCAGCCTTTGCTCTGTTGCTGCTCCAGCCAACCTGACTCACTTGGTTTCCCTCACTTTGCACAATGACACTGTGCCCCATCCTTGTCAGAAAAAGTGTTTCTCTTAATCATTTGCTGATTAACACTCTGCTGAACTGAGGTTTCAGCTACAACAGGGCACAGAATAAAAGCTCAACCTGATCAAGTGAGCGTGACAGTGGTCAGCCTGTCCATATGACAGGAAAAACTAGGAGAAAAATCCTTTTTTTTTTTAGAAAAAATGAAACAGAACACCTATATCATCAGTCAGTTGGTAACCTGGAGGAGAAAACAACCCAAACCAGTGAGTTCCTACTGCTGCTAAATGCAAACTCACATCCTGCTTTGATTCAAGACACAGACCTGAATTGAGGCTTTGATGCCCCAATTGGTATTCTCTCTTTACTTGGTTTTCCCATCAGTGTTGGCTCAGACATAACTCTGCAGCCCCACGTCCCTGCCACCCAACAGGGCTCGTTTCACTTCACTTCTCCCTAGGGCTCAGTCTGTGCTTTTCTGAGCTGTGCATCATTTTATTAGTTCTATACTCAGTCTCTAAAATGTCAAGCTTCTTTTATATCAATGTGCTGCAATTTAATACCACCAGCAAATGCCAGTGAAACAGTGAGACACACAGATCCAGCTAAATATCCATCCCTGTGGAAACACACCCACCCACAGCCCTTCCCCATCCCCACAGCACTTTCTCATTCAGAGTCTCCCCTTGTTTGCAGCCCACCTCCTTCTTTGGCCTCAATTAATGATCTAGTTTTGTGTGTTATGTGTTTAAAATGCTGTCTAACAATAAATGTTTTATTTTCTCACTGGTGGCACCTTGGTGCAATATTTAAAAACACTAGATGTCACTGCAATTTTACTCTGTCTTCATCTCTGCTGAACTGGTGTGAGTCCTGGACTCTGGTGATCTCACTTTAAAACCTTTCTGAAGAATTTCTTAGTGATGAGCAAAACACACCCAGCTGCTCTCCTGATGGAGGGTTTCCTGGGGTGGCAAGGGAGTACAAACCTTGTGCCAGGCTTTGGCTGACTTTTGTGAGGCTGTGACACTGTGAATAATGCAAAACCCATGTAATTCTGGTGCCAAGCACTTAGAGTCTGTGTAAGTATCATGTGTGGCTGCACACACAGGTTTCTGCTCAACATATGAAAATCTTGTTAGTTTTGGCCTGAGTTAATGCATTCAGCCAAAGGTGTTTGCCAACACTTGGCTGGGGCCAGTACATCTGTAATGACATTCTTCAAACACAGAGTCCCTGTAGCTTTAATGACCAAATGCCCTTAAAAATGTTGTTGTTGTTCTTAAATACTCTTCCTTCTTCTCTCCCAAACACATAGTCTAAATCTATTTGAGTCATCTGTGAGTTCCCACCTCCTTCCTTTTTGTCTCACCATCCCATTCCTACAGTAATTTTGGTTGAGCACACACAGATTTCAGGATTCAGAAATCTCTTGCCTGTTTCACTTACCTTGAAAAATTTTACAGAATCTATTTCTTCAAGGACAATTCAGATTCACACCCCCTGTTTCCTTAATTATTGATTTCTCTGTTGGACTTGGCCTTTGGGATATGATAATTTAAATATTACAGACCACACTTCTACAGAAGCACACATGGGATTTTTTTTTTAATTAGAAAAAAAAAAAAGGCAGAACTGAAATGAATAGAAACACATGCTTAAAAATCATTTCTCTCCATCTGATGACATTATCTAGATCAGCAGAAAATATCCTCACTCTGTTTGCTGGGTCCCACTGGGGTATCTGCCAAAATCAGGCCGTTCAAGAAAACTGAGTTATTGGGTGTGCAGATGAAAGGCTGCTAATGCAGCACTAGCAGCTATGCCTGAGGAACCAAACCTCTTTGCTGGCACCTTTTGGTGAGCAGGAAGAAAGGACTGAGGGCCAACATTTTCTCCATGACCCTGCAGTGGCAAGGGTTGGATGGCAGAGCCCAGGAGACCTTTTCAGGGGGGGAAAATAAGATCTGCCATGAAGCAGTTACGTGAAAACAGAAGGAGGGATGCTGGGGTGATGTGTACTCATTAGAGGCTAATTACAATGTCAGCAGCAACATATTTCCTTTTGAACTAGTCCACATTGACTTTGATAGAGGTCTATTCTGGTGACAACTGGTTTCTAAAGGCTCATGAGTGCTCAATGCTCTGCAGCAAGAGGTGGGATGTCTGGGTAAGGGCTGACACCACAACTGAAAGGCACCTTCTGTCCTGCTGCATTCACCCAAATGACATGGCTGTCTACCTCTGTTAATCTCAGCATCTCTGCTGCTGGGGTTGTTCAGCCTGGAGAAGAGAAGGCTCAGAGGGGACCTCAGAGTAACTTCTCAGTACCTGAGGGGGTCCTACAGAAAGGCAGGGGAAGGAATTTTTAACATAATATCGGATGGGAGGACTAGAAACAACGGATGGAAATTGGATGGGGGTAGATTTAGACTTGACATAAGAAAGAAATTCTTTACAGTGAGGGTGGTGAAACACTGGAACAGGTTGCCCAGAGAGGTTGTGGATGCCCCCTCTCTGGAGGTGTTCAAGACCAGGCTGGACAAGGCACTGAGCAGCCTGGTCTAGTGGGAGGTGTCCCTGCCTATGGCAGGGGGGTTGGAACTTGATGATCTTTAAGGTCCCTTCCAACCCAAACTATTCTATGATTCTATGATTCTGATACCCACCACCTTGCTTTTGTCGAGCCTCTCTATTCATTGTAAAGGACCTAAATGAGTAATAATGGACATTTTATTTTTCTGTGGAGCTTTGTTGGTTCCCATGAGGCCAAACACCTTTCATCTTCCCTGCCAGCCATGGCCTAAAAAATCCTACATTGCCTCTGAATTTGGTTGAGCAGCTGAAGCACCACAGCCCTCTCTTTATAAACCTTCCTTCATATTTTGCCCAACGGGACACATCAGAAGAGAAAGGGACTTCTAAATGTTTTGTCACTGAATTCAGACAAGTGTGAATAAATTTTAAAAAAAGACTGGGAACCTGCAACCACATCTTAGATAAGTGGCCAGTAGAAGGAAGTATCTCCTTGTTCTTTGGAGACCTGTTTCTCTTGGGTTAAAACAGGTCTGGGACTGGGATGGGAGGAGTGGGTTTGGGGGTGCTCAGTGCAGCACTCCAGCTCTGCAAATACCTGCTTCTCAAACTTGGGGTCCCCAAAGGACAATTTCTGTGATGGACACTTGCAATCATGCCTGCTCACTCATTGGGTTCCTCTGCAAGAAACAGCCCTGAAAGGTCATTCACTGAAATAACTGGTGAAAAAGGTAAGGAAGGCAGGGGAACCAAAGGACTAAAGCAGCTGACTAATGAAAATGACATCCTGGATCTGTTTTCATACCTACAGCAAACTATTCTTATGGAATTGCATACATTTTTGTATTTGTTTTGAAGGGCTATGAATTACCTAGGACTCTGATATGCATACATAAAAAGTGGTGAAATATTTCAATTATGGGAGTGACAACTTTAAGCCCCATTTAAACACGGTGATAGAAACCCTCTCCAGGTCACTGACTCATTTCAATGTAATTCATATCAATCAAGAACCCTTTAAGCAACCCCCACATGAAGTGCTGTCAATCCAAAGTGAGGGATTGCATGTTAACAGTTAGCACACACTTCATTTCATCAGTTGAAAAGCAGATTAATATTACTTGGAAAACAAGACTAAAATTATGTGGAACATCCTTACATAAACATTACTGTAAATCATGTTTTTAAATAGATTTAAGCTTTGTTTATCCAGAAACACCCCAGAAGAGTAACTTGAACAATACAGGGCTCTGAATTCATAGCACAGATTAGTGAAAGCAGATGGTGAGCCCGCGTGGATGTGCTCTGTCAGAGAAAATGTGGCCATAATTGGATTTATTTTAATTCCCTTCTACATTGACTACAGGAGAAACGCTGGTGAAGTTCCTCATGCAGACAAGCCCTGAGGAGGTGAGGGCTTGCAGGGAGCTGCTGGTTTACTTGCTTTTAACTCCATTGTGAAAATTTGACTTAAATGCACAAATAACATTGAGTGCTTTTAAACGAAAAGTGAATCCCCAGTCCTAAAACCTTTATTCATGGTCAAATCTTGGCTCCTTAACTCACCCTGACTAGCACTTCATGCAAGTGGCCCTGAATGAAATTATCCTGCCTCTAAACAGCATCTCACTTATCAAATCGTTTCACAGGGATGAGGCTAATGCTGGGAGCAGAGAGGGCACATCAAGCACCCCTAGCTGAGTTAATTTTCACTTACTTTGCAGCAGAGAGAGGGGCTGAGTTCCCTGGGAGGTGCAATTCCTAGCGCAGCCAGGGGAAGGCAGGCACCAGCCTTCTCCAGCCCTATCTTCTGCTGCTGCCTCGGATGTGCTGTAATCCCACCTCTGCAGCTCATCTCTTCAGGGATTATTTTTCCTCCTCTTGATTTGTGGGCTTCTTTCTTTTCCACACAGCCAAACTTCTACCTGGATGGCGGCTAATCATCACATTTAACTTGGGTTCTTCTTAGAAAAGATGGAGGCTTGCTTTGTCCTCCTAGAAATGTGCTGGTGGCCTGAGTCCTGATTATACAGGGGATGTGAGCACTGTGCCCTGGCCAGAAATGTGGAAGAGGTGTAGTATGTGTAAGTATAACCAGATACATTGCCATGCAAACACATAATAAATACAGCTCTCTCTTCCTTATAAATTATCCATAAGGGGCCACCTCACATCACTAGCTGGACCACACACTTGCTCACTGGCCATGCCAAAACCTGCCAGCTGCATCATCACAAGCCTCAGTTTTCTGTATAATTTCCCAAATGTTCTCACCTCCAAACCACCCCACAAAACCATGAGCATGGGATGTGTGTGAGCCACCAACAACCCCCAGCCAAGCTGGCTGGATGGCCCTGGGGCTGCATGGAGATGTGTCACTGCAGATGCCTGTCAATACCCCTGGGATACCTGCTTGTTTCACCTCATTTAACTGAGTCCAGACCTTTTGTGTAAATTTCTGCCTATTCTATGATTTAACCTGAGACATATTCATAGACAGGCTGAAGGAGTTGGGGTTGTTCAGCCTGGAGAAGAGAAGGCTCAGAGGGGACCTCAGAGTAACTTCTCAGTACCTGAGGGGGTCCTACAGAAAGGCAGGGGAAGGAATTTTTAACATAATATTGGATGGGAGGACTAGAAACAATGGATACAAATTGGAGGGGGATAGATTTAGACTTGACATAAGAAAGAAATTCTTTACAGTGAGGGTGGTGAAATACTGGAACAGGTTGCCCAGAGAGGTTGTGGATGCCCCCTCTCTGGAGGTGTTCAAGACCAGGCTGGACAAGGCACTGGGCAGCCTGATGTAGTGGGAGGTGTCCCTGCCTATGGCAGGGGGGTTGGAACTCGATGATCTTTAAGGTCCCTTCCAACCCAAACTATTCTATGATTCTATGATTCTATACTGGCTGGTTGAGGCAGTGCCCAGACAACAAAAGGCTGGAGAAATCCAGTGCTGCTACACATGCAGCTCTCTCCCCAGAGCTGTCACTCTGAAATTACTGCTGAGTTGTCTGAGCAGAACCTGAGCATAATTTCACTTGTTAATCACTACAAAAATCAAAGTACATTTCCCCATTCGAGGCATGGA
Source organism: Turnix velox (assembly GCA_013400935.1). Classification (NCBI taxonomy): domain Eukaryota; kingdom Metazoa; phylum Chordata; class Aves; order Charadriiformes; family Turnicidae; genus Turnix; species Turnix velox. The sequence goes on from VZTY01031409.1 coordinate 109,732, forward strand.
GTGGAGAGCAGAGGGGAAAAAGAAAACCAGCCAGGCATCTGTGCTCAGCTCTGCAGTGTGGGTGACCCTGCCCTGGGGACAAACAGCTGCCAAGAGCCCTCTTATACACAGATGTTGCTTCTTGTTTTCAAACATCTCCCCAGCCACACTTACCTACCTACCTCTGATACACCCTGGCAGCAGTCTGTTCTTGCTGGCAGCACAACCCAGGTGTTTAAACTCAAAGCAAATCAATCACATTCAATGACTCAATATTTCCTGTTGGAAGTACCAGTTCTACTTGGCATAGTCATCTCTCTCTGTAGCATCCCACCCTAGAGCTCAGAGCTTCACAGAATATTTCTTTTTTTAATTTACATATAATGCCATATTACTTCACCTCTAACTGGCTTTTCCAAACATTTCTACATTGCTGGCCTAAATTTCTCCCACCAGACATCCTTAAATGAACCTTGTTGTGTTACATTCCAACAAACAGCCAGTCAGTGGGTGCTGGTGAGTAAATCACCCACAGAGAGAAGGGGTGGTGGGATCTTGGGGGCTTTCCTAAAGGACAGAGGGATCTGGGGGGGATGAAAGGCTGGTTTTGGTGACATTGGCTGTTTTGAGTCTCTCCAAAGCATTGCTAGGTGCTGGGGAGTGGGACATGACTGGTTGGAAATCTGTTATTCAAACAAATTCAGTCTATATTGTCCGTCAGCAAGATGGCGAGGTCTCCAAATTCAGGTTGGTCATGAAAGGCTAAATATTTCCAATATTTTTTGTCCAGTAACCCTCCAGAGCAAAGGTGTGCTCACCTCTATCACTGTGAATTCCCAGTAGCCACTAGATGTCACCATGATTTTATTTGCTTTCTAGTCTGTGTCCACCAGGGGACCTTGAGAACACAGCAAAATAATAAATCAATATAAATAATTTTTTTTCACATATTACAGTAAAATAGAGCCCGGAGAAGGTGGGGAAAGTGCCCCAGACTCCTGCTTTTCTGCAAACCATCTTTGAGAGTATTTAGGCAGCACAACTAGAGGCGTGGGTTTATTTTGCTTCTTGATGACAGGAGGATAGTCTGACATCTTAATAACCAAGTTTCTCCAGCTAGCAGAAGGCTAAAACCTTGTTGTGTTAATGTCTACTTAATTCTCCAACCTTACTAGCTTTAAAGCTATTCCCCACACATCCTCCCCCTGGCTGGTAATCCTGCCCAGAGAGGAGCTAAAGGAGAGCAGCATCACCCTGAATGGAAAAGAGGACAAGGAGAGGTCTGGGCACAGGATGAACCAAAAGTTTTCACATGCTAAAAACCAGCAAAGCCATTTCTGACAACACCTCTGTCTCCAAAACCTGTGAAGCCACAGGAACACAGCGGGCTGTGGTGATGAGTGTAGGTGACACATTCATTTTCATTAACCTCCACTGGTTAATTATTAACCTATAACCCATCCATTCACAGCCTGGAAGACAAAGATTAGAAATTGTGTTCACAAAGCCACGAGGCTCCCCTTTATCTCTCACCTCACAGACACAAAGTCATGTAAAGGCAGCCCCAGGCAGAGGTGGGATTTTGGCAGAGCTGGAGTCTGACTGCAGTGTCCCAACATTTGCACCTCTGCCAGTTTAAAGGGCAGAAAAACTCCCCAGATACGTGCTCAAACACAGGATGCACAAAGCAAGTCGTGTGTGCCAATCCCTCCAAAAACACCCTGAAACCTCCCAAGGTTGTTGCTTTTGGTGATTCTCTAACACTATGGAACTAGTGCCAGTTCACGTCTGCTCATTAAACATTGACTTTAAGTTCTGGCTTTTAGAATAATTAGATGCTGAACTGAGCAAAATTCTTTGCTTTTTCTTAAAATCCCTGATCTCCATTGGTTAGTTTTCTTAGTCCTACCCCACTGGCCTAATACTTGCACAAGTCCTAACACCTCCTTATTCCCCTTTGGCTGTTAAATGCTCCATCTATCTCATCTCTCAGTCAGCAGACCATCCTTATCCTCTTTTTTGGACCAAAAGCAGCAAAACAAGAGGTTTTCAAGTTTATCCACCTCACAGAAACATACAAGTTCTTCCTAAACCATTCAGCAGATCCCTATCCTTTGGATAAACCTCAAGTGACATAAATTACTGTAAATAAGGGTCCCTTTCAGAATACATTTCCTTCAAGAGTTCTGTAGTCAACCCTTAGCAAAATAAAAGCATTTCTCCTCCCACTGGCCCCTATTACATCCCATTTCTCTGCTCAGAGCTAAAGGCATATATCCCACAGAACTAACTCCTGGAGATGCTCACATCCTTAAAGGATCATTCTGGGTCTCCTACAGCACATATCCTTTCCATCCAAAGTCTGCTGCCTTCCAAGAAAAGTCAGACAAAACAGACTTTACAGCTCTGTCTGAAGACAGCTTTTTAAGTCAAGTCTGGGTTTATTTTCATTTTTACTTTGTGACATGTAATATATATTTAATACAAAAGAAAATATGCCTGGCTCAGAACTTTGGATAAAGACAACTAGTCCAAAATCACCTCAACTTTGAAATATTATGACACAGATTTATTATTCTTAGGTTTGGTTTACTGCTGCTACACTGGGAATTAATTGCAGCTTGTGAACTTTCTGTCCAGAAGAAGGTGAAAGAGAGTATGCATTTTATTAATTCTTCTTGCACAAATATAATAAGAGCAAAGTTTGCTTATTTTAATTTCTTTCATGCTAGTATATCTGCAACTTTGTAGCCTGCTATCAAAGTTGTTGTGGGTTATCTTTCATTTCACTGTTTTCCTCAGAAAGTAAGTGTCTCTCTTTCAGGATTAAGGAATTAAATTAAATTTAAAATTACCTTTTTTAATAACACATTTTCAGTTTGCTCTGATAGTAAAATAGGTACAACACTCAGTGGGACTGGCCAGATCTCACAGAAACAGGTCTCTGCTCAGAAATCTCCCCATAAGGAGATGGAAGTTTGCCTTTCTTTTTTTATTTTGACCAGGCAGATATATTCCTCCATGATGCTGTTTCTTAAGAGGTGGAAAAAGCTACCATTTTGTTCCTTGAATTTAACAAGACATGATGGAGACTCCCCATATGTTGATCTCACCTTCTCATGAGGGTGGGCACCATTGAGGTCACCTCTGCCTCAAGCAATGACACTGCCAGCATCATCAGAAGCCCTAAGAGATGAGGCAGTCACCTCAGCAATCTACCACAAGCTCTAATTCACAGCAAACACTTCAAAAAAATAGAATTACCATGGGCACAGAAGGATAATTCCTTTTCTAGCAAGTCTCACAGTCAAAACCTAGTGTCTCAGTGCTTTTAGAAGATAAAGTCATTTGAGGGTCAATGACAAGCCCTGTCCCCTTAACAGTTTGATCCCCCTAATGCAAGTGCTGAAGGGGGAGAGGGATGCTGAGGATGCAGGTGATGGAGCAGACCCACCACTGCCAAGAATAATGCAATAGAGCAATGACATCTCACTGTATCTCAGCCTTGTTAGTTTAACACCACTTACTTAACTCAGCTTTTTCCAATAAGCCCAATTCTTTGGATGCCCTGATGTATTTTATGATACTTTCTTGCCATTGCTTTTGATGGTTCCATTTATGATTCAGCAAATGGTACCCAAGTAATCAATATTCTGTCTGGGTGGACATTTTATTTATCTACAGAGCCACCATATGAATTTAGCTGGCTTACTGGAGGTCAAACACTTTTCATTTTCACCATGAGCCAAAGAAAATGGAAAGATTTAAAGTCCCTTTGAATTTCTTTGATTAACTCAGGGAAAATGTCTCACTTCCCCGCCTCCCCCTCCTCTCCTTTCCCCAAATGCAGAAGCAGAATTGTCTTCACTATAAATCTACCTCATTTTGATGGAAAGTAGATCCTCTCTTGACCTATTCACTACACCCCTTTTAATACACCCCAGGATGCCATTGACCTTCTTGGCCACAAGAGCACTTTGCTGGCTCATGGTCATCCTGCTGCCCACCAGGACCCCCAGGTCCCCTTCCCCTACACTGCTCTTTAACAGCTCAGTCCCCCAACACCATGGTCCTGGTGAAAAAGAAAGAGCAAGAGACATTAGAGAGGAGAAAAAAGGGAATAAGAGGGAATAAAAGTCATGAGATGAATCAGCAGGGCCAGTATCTGAAGGGTGAGGAATCCCTGGTGGACATCTCTCCATGGTGGGCAGCCCTCTGTGTTTCTCTATATGGTTTTGATAGCATTCTTCAGATCTTGCTTTGCTTTTGTTCAAAGCATCTTGGGCATATTTTTATAGAGCCCTGACATGTGTTTTGACCTTTGGCTCCACCAAGTGGGTGGGTGCATGCACCTCCCTGAAACACCATCCCCTGGTGCTCCACCTTTGGGCTTGTTTCTGCTCCTTCCAACGTTCTCACGCTTCACTGGTGTGGCTAAATATTTACCTGAGGCAGCTGTGATTTTTGGCTGTGGTGAGAAGGGAGTTCCACCTATGCAGCATCTGTTGGGATGTTTGTTTTTATTCCTGGCTGAGTGAGCACCTGTGCTGCCTCCCGTGCCCTTTCCTCACAGCCACTGCAAACAGCTTTGGGAAGAAATTAAGCAGAAAACAAAATCAGGCTGTTGAGTCCTCACTGGCCTCCCCCCACTGTAGGGAAGGAAAATCAGCTCTTGGAATCTTTCATGTCACTGTGTGACCCTGCTGCTCCCATCTACTGCTGGCATTGTGGTGTTGGAGAGAGGTCTTTGGTGGAAGACAGAAGCTGTAGATATGAAATGCATTTTTCAACACCTCAGCAGTAGCAGGAGGTTGCCACAAGGTCAAGAAAAGCCCAAAATAGGTGTAACAAGCTGGCAGGAAGCAGCAAGGGAGGCAGAGGTGGTCCTGGCTGTGCAGGATGTGGCCCCCAGCTCATTGTGAAGGACATGGCTTCACAAGGCTTTTTTATGCCCTTAGAAGATTGGAGTGAATGAGTTTCCATTTCCAACCAAGTGCCAGGTAATAACAATTTGTTTACTACCAGCCATCTGACACAGAGGTGTTTGGCAGCACCACACAGAAATACCAGGTCTTTTCCTTCTGCCAAACGCCAAGCTAAAAAGAGATGAGCTGCCTCAATCCAATTTGGCCATGAAAAGGCTTGTGAGGCATTTACAGGAGCCCTGACCTGTGAGTGATTTGGCTTTGAAGACCTACAATAGAGTTTCTGGCCATCTGATTTTCTGCAGCTGGGGTAAGATGACTGGCTGGCAGTCAAGGAAAGGATGGAAGCAACCTGTGGGTGGTGATGGATCTCATCTCAGTGAGTAGAAGAAGGTGACCCTCATCTTAGTAGCCTGAATTATGTTCTGCCAATGTTCAGGGTGTTATTTTAGGGGGTGATCCCTTACTATGTTGAAACCATCTTCCATTGAACCCATAAAAAACATCTCCTGGTGAGCTGGCTCCTGGCTCCATGAATCATCAGACCTTCAATCAATCATCAACTTTTGTTTTTTGCAAAGTTGCTGTTGATGCTGCGTGTTATTAGTTTCTTGGCACCTCATACCAGGCTTTCATCAAGGCAAAACGCTGATGCAATTAGCAAAGGATATCAATTTATGCAGCAATTCACATTATCCCTCAAAGCTTCATTAGCCTTGAAGCTAAGGCACTGGAGAGAAAATTTTGGGAATTGCTGTTCTGCAGCTCAGCCCATCTGTGCTGCCATGGCATTCTGATGGCATTCCACATCCAGGAAAAGCAGAGCTGGCACCCCCCAGCCTTACAGCACAGGGAGAACTTGACAGACACCTCCATCCACCCCACTCCAGCCTGAGCATCAGCATCTCACACAGGTCCCAGCTATTGTGTGGAGCTGAGCACACTTCAACAGCAACCAGGGGCATTATTTTCAAAGTAAAAGTAAAAATATAACTCAGGTTTCCTGTCCTAGAGACAGCTTGGAGCTCCTGCTGGCAGGTAATGCTTCACTGCCATGTCAGCGTGCTCTGACCCTCTCCTCTTGTCCCCTACAAGCACTCCTGAGGTCAACAAGGTGTAATTGCACCTTTTATTTCACAGAAAAGCCACCCACGTCAGCAGGAAACAGCTGCTGGTGGGATGGAAACCTCACTTAGTGGCCTTTTTGCCAGAAAAGTAATTTAGTCTTTACAGCTCTGCACACAACAACCTCTTCATACCTGTTTCACTGCCATTACCAGCAAATGTTTGGTCTTGAGGTTTTTGGTGTAGTTTTATTTCTTTCCCTTTCAGCTGAATAACTTCTATTGTGTTGATCCATGTTGTCATCTGCCTCCCTGCAACTCTGAATGCAAGCCTTGCCCTTGACTGCACAACACAATGAAAGCCTCCAGGTCACAGCTTTGAGAGCACTTGATATTGTTTTTTTCATTCTGGAAAGAATAAATTATGTTAAATTCACTGTTAGTGTAGAGGGAAACTGAAAAGGAGAAGGCCATCAGAAACATGTCAAACAGACTGGGATTAGACTTGGATGACTCTAAAGCCATTTGACTGGCTTGCACAGCTTGACACAAAAATTAGCTCATCTCCCAAATAGCTGGATAATTAAAGTACATCATTAGATTTCCAGCTGCACCTCATAGACAGATTTATTGGGGCAGCCATGGGCAGGTGAAACAGACATTTCCTTCTCCCTGCCCATCCCAGATGAAGCTGGACAGTACAAAACACAAGTGCTGCCCCAGTGCTGCTCCTGCAGGTGAAGGCTCAGGAGCGGGGACAAGCTGAAGGAACAAGCTCAGGCTCTGTCTCCAGACATCTTCACCTCAGGAGCAGGGAGTCTTTTTTAGTCACACACAAATTGTTTGGCTCAACAAAAAGGAACTGATGAACATCACCAGCAGCAGGACACATTATACCATTTAGTGATCTGTGGCAAGGTTAACTAGCTATGGATTTATAGAAAACTACAAAAAAGTGACAAAATGTAAGTGACTGGTTCACATCTGGTATAAACGCAGCACTGGAGTGTACCACAGAGACATTAGGCTGAATACATTCTTGCAGAAACAAAGTCCCAAAGATCTCAGGAATTCCTTTACTTCACAGGGATGCCAAGCCCAGCAGGAAACTGCAGTGATGGGCAGCTGGCAAATGCCCTCCTTTGAGAAGGTCTAACAGTCCTGAGAAGAATAAATAGCTAAGAATAACTTTATTTTCTTACCCCCCTCTCCATCAAGCAGCATTCCCTTCCTGCAGAACAGCAAAAGCCAAAAGCAAATAGTACCTGTGTTCCCACACAGAGATGCCTGATACATCCCACTGAAGCAATAACTGAGGTAAATTCTACCTCTTCTTACTTACTCTCTTGCACGTCCTTTCATCTAGTTTTAAACATTCTTGCCATTTTGCAAGAGGCTAAAAAAAGTCACATGCAATTTATTGTGCTATTTTACTTGTCCACAACAGCATAAGTTATTGTATTTTTAGATTTTCTTTTAGCAGCTTGGAAAACAGTAAAAAATTAGCAGAGTGAATCAGTCCATTTAAACTGACTGCCTTCTCCAGCTTTCTTCTGGCTTTATGTTTGGAAGGGCAGCAAGCCCAAGTGCTAAAGGAAGGGCGTTGTTGCTGTGCTGGAGGTGAGAACAGTCTTGGGAGCACAGACACCAGGACTTTGAAGTGCACCCCGTTCCAACTGGTGTGATGGGTGTGCAAAGTGAGCTCAGGTACATCTCGTACAGCCAAAGCCTTTCCAAGCCATCAGGCTCCTGACGATGCAGATCAGTGTCATTGTCCCCCCGCTGCGGGACACAGGAACAGCAACTGGGCATTTACATCTCTGCAGCACTGAATTGCAGGTTCCCAAGACTCATTAATGTATTTCAAAATGTTGGCACACACAGACCTTTAAATTAATTTGATCTAAAATTTAATTAGAAGACCACTTTAGAAGATCAGGTAGAAAGAGCCCAGTGCGCCCCAGCACACGCTGCAAAGCCTTAATATCCACAACAAGGTCAGATCATTCCTTCCCCTGCCTGGGATTCCAAGGCTCAGAAAGCAAATAAATCTCATTCTCAGCACTTTGCAGGGGAAACGCTGGTGCTGCTGCTCACACCTCTGTGTCTCACAGCCAGGAGACAGGACACAGCTTAGCTCGAGTTGGGGTTGTTCAGCCTGGAGAAGAGAAGGCTCAGAGGGGACCTCAGAGTAACTTATCACTACCTGAGGGGGTCCTACAGAAAGGCAGGGGAAGGAATTTTTAACATAATATCGGATGGGAGGACTAGAAACAATGGATATAAATTGGAGGGGGATACATTTAGACTAGACATAAGAAAGAAATTCTTTACAGTGAGGGTGGTGAAATACTGGAACAGGTTGCCCAGGGAGGATGTGGATGCCCCCTCTCTGGAGGTGTTCAAGACCAGGCTGGACATGGCACTGGGCAGCCTGATCTAGTGGGAGGTGTCCCTGCCTATGGCAGGGGGGTTGGAACTCGATGATCTTTAAGGTCCCTTCCAACCCAAACTATTCTATGATTCTATGACATCTAGGAGCTCTCCTATTTCTTGTTCTTCTAAGTAGGTGTTTCAGTGGTGTCTATTGATACCAAAAATTTACACCTCTCCTGAGGGTCTGTGTACAAGATAAAGCAAAGATTACTTTGCTCTGAAGTCCAAGAGTCTTCCTTAAACTCATTGCTAAGCCAGCTCTGCAAGGCCTACTCTGCCTCATCCTATTATTCTGGTGCCATCTTCATTTCTCCCTTCACACCCTCATTCCATGACAGGACCAAGTACATCCAGACAGAGAAAGGCTGAGCCTCTCCTGTTGCCATTCAGGGACTAACTTCAGGAAAGAAGATCCCATAACCCTCATGAGCATTCACATTGCATCTGGAGCCCTCAGTTGAAGAACAGGGAACTTATTGAGAAAGTCCAGCACAAAGCCACAGAGATGATGAAGGGACTGGAGCACCTCCCTTCTGAGGAACAGCTGGGGGATCTGGGGCTCTTTAGCTTGCAGAAGAGGAGACTGAGGGGTGAACTCATTAATTTCTACAGATACAGAAAGGGAGAGTGTCAGAAGGATGGAGCCAGGCCCTTCTCAGTGACCTCCAATGATAGAACAAGGGGCAACAAGTGCAAACTGGAACACAGGAGGTTCCACAAAACGTGAGAAAAAAATATTTCATGTGTGAGGCTGCCCAGAAAGGTTGTGCAATTCCCTTCTCTAGAGACATTCAGAACCCACATGGATGGGGTAACAACTCTGTGACCTGATCTGGGTGTTCCTGCTCCAGCAGAGGAATTGAACTAGATGACCTCTTGAGGCCCCTTCCAATCCCTGACATTGTGTGATT
>VZTY01031409.1:123212-155399 GCA_013400935.1 Turnix velox
TGTCCCTGTTTATGGCAGGGGGGTTGGAACTCGATGATCTTTAAGGTCCCTTCCAACCTGAACTGTTCTATGATTCTATGATTCTAGAGGGACTTCTTGAGATCCTTAGGATTACTTTTTTTCTGGAGTGTTGCATCTTTCCTCGCAGCCCAACGCATCTCAGCATCTCTGCATGTGAGAGGATTTGTTGCTAAAATTCATGTGAAAATGTTCTGTAAATATTTAGCAAAGTGTAGTAAATTGTCTAGTTAATATGCCAGCAAAGAGCTGCTGGCTCTGATTGCTCTATAACTCCATAAACAGAGTTATGGAAGCAGCCACAGCCAAGCAGCAGCAGCACATTTTGCTGTCTGAAGAGGGGTTTTTACCTGTTGGCCAGTGAGCTTCTGCCCCCAGGTCCCCATGAGCACCAGCACTGAGGTGTCACCAACATCTTGTTGTACTCCAGCAACACCCAATTGTCACTTTTTGCCACTGTTCCCAAATACTGCAGTTTCTGAATGAATTAGAACAGGAAGAAAGAGGATCTTTGGCTGGTTTAAGCTGGAGGTGAGTAGAAAACTGCTCACATGAAAAATTAGAAACCGGCTCCACTACCAGATTGTCCAAGTTGGCCTTGACACAAGCAGGAAGCAAAACATCTCCATGGCATAGAGGGGGCACAGGAGAAGCAAACTGTCACTGCTCCTTCCCAAAAGCCAGCAGCAATATTTGTCACAAACATTTCTGTAATGCTGAAACATCTTGTGTGACGATCCACGGGGAATCCCGCTTCATTAGTGTAAAAATTAAGACACTTAAATGCTTCAGTACTGAAATCTTAATTACTGCACCAGGAATTTGTTACATGCAGAAACATCCACTGAGTACCAGGAACAACCCAGGCCATAGCAGGGCTGCAAAAGATTAAATGCACCAAACCTTAAGAGCTTTCTTTTCTCTGTGGAAACTTCTAAGCCATTGCCCTTTAATGGTTGGACTGAACATTTTCTCCATGAACTGGGTATTTTGATTGCAGTAAGATACAAAAAAGGTGGCAAAAGCTACCCACTCAGCTCACATGGTCAAGAAAATACTCCATTATCTTTTCCTCACGGACAGAAAGACTCACCCCTTAAATCACTTATCCCTGAGAAGACAGAGAGAGGGGTTCAGACACCGGAGATTGCAACTGAAAGTCTCCACCACTGCACCAGTGAGGGCACCAGTGAGGGCCATCCATCAGCCCAGTCAGGAGCTCCATTACCTTCATTGACAAATTCAGTTTGCTAGATTTCAGATTTAAGCCCCACCTGGTGAATGACACATCCATCATGTTGCCCTCCTTTGCTGTTAGGGCTCCCCATGCTGCCTGATCTCCAGTTCAGCAGACACCACTGGAGTTGGGCCACTGAGCTGTGACCCCTTGGACCCCATTCCATCTCTGTCACCATGTCCCATTTGCTTCTCCACACCATATGTTAAAGCAGTAGGCTTAGCAAAATCATTCATCATCTTGTTTTTAATGTCCACCCTTTTTTATTATTACCCTTAGCCTTTTACTGCCCTTAAGAACACTTGGAAAAAACAGGAAGGAAGCAATGGCATGGCCTGAAGTCACAGCTCTGGGTCATTACCGGGGAGCAGGTGCCTTTTTGGATGATTTTGTGTTTGGTTTTGTGGGCTTTTCTTGTTTTTAAGAAAGGTGCTTTCCTCTCTTAACATCTAAGGCACCACATTTACAGTCACAGTGGTAGCATTTAAGGGTGAAGGGATTTAGACAACTCCACATATTTGCATGTTCACACAATTCAAATGGGACCATGAAGCAGCCAATTCCCAACACTGAAACACAACATGACATCATGTTTTCTCTGTTTTCCTCTTTTTAATTAAATTATCCTTTTCAGATTTTTGGACTTCAGGCAGCAAACTGAGTTTGTTTAATAAATAAAAGGCATCAAGTTGTGTTCTGAGATGTGCAGAAGCTGTAAGTGATTTCTAACCCTTTTTTTTTTCCTGAAAAGGTAGGATTTGCCTGCACAGCCAGGGAATAAATCACCAAGGGGCTGCTCTTCTTTCCTGCTTTGCTCCTGCTGCCACACGTGCACCAGAGCTTTCCACACATGCAGGTGGGTTTGTGTCAGCCCTTGTTGCTGCTGGTGCCTGCCCACAAGAAACCCAAGACAGACACAACACCTACTTTCACAGATTGTTACTGTGGAGATTACCATGGCTAAAGGGCAATACTTTTTTTTTTATTTTTTCCTCCATGATGAAAAAAAACTACAGTGTGATATTGCCCTAGAGAGTGCAAAGAGGTAAGCACTGTCCAACTTGTGCAGGCTCAGTGTGGGAGCATCAGTGGGCATTGTTCCACTGCTGAAATCTCCTTGCTTTCAGAGGTGTGAAAATAAGACACCAAGTTCTCATATTACCACCCAATACCACTGAGAGCAGGTCAAGCTTAGAGCACCAATCCCACCCTGCTGTAAACCCCTCATCTCAGAGCAGGTCACCCCCATCTCAGGTTTCTGTGGGATGTCATGCTAGAAAACCCAACTAATAAAAGTAAGACTTCAAAGTAATTAGCTTTTAATGGTCCACAGGCTCTTAAAAAATACTTTTTAAAGACAGGTGTTGGAGGGGGTGTTGGAGACAACAGATAGGTTAATGTCTCCTGAGCATGACATGCCAACAGAACTGAACCTGCTCAAACCCATTTCCTGAGCATCACCTGCTTCCTGCCATTTGTACCAGTTGCTGCTTTTTTACTTTCTTTAGACCTTTCATTTTCACGCTCCTTGATTTTTGCTTCATCTTTCAGTGCTTACTTTGCAGTCTGAGACTCTTACATCACAAAGGGAAAGTCCCAAATCCAGACGGGCTGGGTGGAAATAATCTAATTAAGAGGTCACTTCTAATTAAGAAATCTCCATAGAAAGGGCTACACAGTGTTCACCTCCCAGAGCCATCCCTATTTATCAGGCTAGCAGCAAAAGCTGACCTGGCTGCACTAGGATTTGAGAGCCATTCTTTGGACATTGGGACATCATCATTTTTCTCACTCACAGCAGTTGTCAAGATCCAAATTCTTAGCTCACAGGATATGTTTCCAGCTTGTTCAGAGCTCTTTCCAAAGCTGAAGACGAGACAAACAGGGATATAAACTTGGATTGTTTAACATACATATTCCAGGCATTAAACCCATGGAGACCATTTATAGCACTGTAATTACTTTCATACACGTTGTTAGAGACACATTCATTAGCTTAGGTTACAATGACCCACACAACTTAAAATCCATTTATCCTATTAGAGAGATTTAAAACTTGCCTTCTGTCATGAGATATCGGCAATTCTTGATTTATGGTTTGGTCATGCTTTAAAAATAAAAGCAATTACCTCTCTTGCTATAGTAAAAGCCCACTGCCTCAAGGTTGGCACAACAGCTCTAACTTCAGCTGGGATGACAAAGGCACAGACTTTGAAATGCAGCTGCCAGGGTGTCTGCATTCCACCTCAGCTGGCAAGTCTCAGCAGGAGCCACTACACCTGGGGCACCTCAGGATCCAACGTGCTGAGTGTCTCCTGGCAGGGGCAATGCTTTCCATTCACGTATCAAAACATTTTTAATAAATGGGAAAGGGAAAAACAAAACACCTAATGCTCTCCTGTTAATTTCCCTGTGAGAGCCAAGATAGTTTGCTTGAATGTTTTCCCTTTGAAGCCTGCTTGAATTTTTATTTCTAAGGAATTTTCTTCCAGCATTCCTAGAAATATGACAACTCCATTATGCACAATATGCTTGGGTGTTGTGCCACTTTGGGAATCCAGCTGGCTTCCAAAACCAAGCCATAAAAAAGCTGAATGAGGCCTGAATCTAACATTCTAGAACTAGTCTCTCAACAGAAAAATTACCAAACCCACACAAGTATCCCTAACTTGCTGTACATACTATTGATGCCCAGGTCAGATGGGGACTCTGATTCAAGCAAGTGAAATGTGACCCATTTTAGGTGTCTCTGTGTAATGCTGTACCCAAACTAATTAGTTTACAGAAAAAATGGGTGTGTTTTGACATCACCAAGACCTGGAGGTTCCCTGAAAGCAGCTGCTTGTTACAAAGAATACATACAAAAATTATAAATGCCTTTTCTTAGTTAACAGTAAAAAAAAAACCCACATACCTTCTATGTGTATGGGGGCATACAATCATAGGACTGTGGAAGTTGTTCCCTCTCTTCTCAGGACAGCGTAGACTCAAATCACTAAAATCTGGAGATTCTCTCATTCACATTTATCTTAATAGCAAGAAGTCATTTTAACAATCACACAGTGGAATTTTATTTATAGCTTTTGTTCGTGTTAATTAAATTATAAAAGGTGACTATTCCCTTTCTCCCCATCTCTGCTTTTGGTCTACACTAGTGAAAAAACAGCCTTAAGACTGCTGTATGTATTTGAAGCTAGACTAATGGCTTTAGCTTGAGCCAAATGTCAGCCAGAGTGGAAGCCCCAGGACACTAGCCAGGGACCTGCTTGGTAAAAATCATCTGACAGCATTGACTTCTTGGTCTTTGCATTCCAGGAGTTGAATCAGAGGCATGTGCATCTTTAAATCATCATTTTTGCAGCATTTAACCCTTTTCAAACTATGCATGTGGGTTTTTAGTGTATACAGACTTGATTGGAGTGGTACATAAAATTACATTTTAGAGCATTATTTATTAGCCCTTTTCTAGGGTTGCAGCCAATTTCTCAGATGCTTTCCTTCATGCCATATGCTTTTTGCTAGAAAGACTGTCTTTGAAAACAGGAACAAAACAAGGTGGCTAGTGTGAGTTTTAATATCAGTTTCCCTGTTAAAACTAAATGCCCTCTCTTTCCACCCCTAAAATAGCTTTGTATTAAATCAGCCTTTTTAGTAATCAGAGGACCACAACATCTAGATATTGGTCCTTGAGAGCACAAGTACCATCAGGCATTAACATCCAACAGGGACACAGTGGCCACAAACACCCACAATTTATTTTGCAATTCTCACTTTGGATTATTTGCAGTGCAAGCCATTTACCTCTAATACTGCAGCCCATTAAATGACACAATTCAACACATCAGAATTATCTTTCAAAACCTAAAGAAATCTCCCCGTAGAAACAAAGCAATAACAATCTTTGATGCTGCAATTGCATGACACTTGCTAAAACACCTTTGTAGTTTGGTGAATAGATGGAAAATTACTGTATGGAACACAACTTTCCAAAGTATAAAAATTTAAACTTTCCATGTAAATCACATTTAATATGTCTGCAATAGGCAAGACTATAGTCTTATCAAAAAAGTGGAGAAAAATTCTATTCTACAGCCAAATAACAGAGCAACAATCAAAGATCATTATGAACATTGCTACACAAACCAGCTAACTGGCTGCTATGAGCAATTTTGGTCATATACCTAAAGGCAAAATTCCAGCCCACCTAAGTTACACCTAAATTGGGTGTCAAGTGAAGAACAACCACCTCTATCCAAGATGGAGATAGGCTGACTGTCAGCAAATTTCCTCACCCTGAAGGTAGCCAAAATTCAGGGGTTGCCATCCATCCCACTCCTGCCTTTCCTTCTACAAGCTGTCTTTGAACCATTTGATTTGTATCCTGCTTGAACCAAGGCACCAACTGCCATTTTGTCCACTTTCCCTGGAGAAGGACCTGGTCACCATCCTCCTGAGAGCTCTGCCACTATGGGGATGGAACAAGGGTAGCTCAGGGAGCCAGGGGCTGCAGCACCAGTCCTCAAGAGCACAGAGTTAGATGAGAAAGAAAAAGCATTACAACCCAGTCACTAAATGTTTATTAAACACTTCTGTTGACAAATAAAACCAGGAAATAGATAAAGAAAGGAATGGGTAAAGAGACAGAAAATGTCCCAGACTTTGAGTGAAAAACATTTTCGGTCACATTTTCTGAAAGGAAAGTAAAAGTTGTAAATCATGGGACTGATACAACAAGGAGATGAGGCTCAATAGCAAAAGCAGTAATAATGACAAAGTGTACAGGACAGGAGCTTTTCCACAGTGGGGCACATATTAAAACAATGGGTCAGTCTGCTGAGCATCCTCTGGGCATTTGCCAAAGTCCTGCATTGATGTAGAAGATACAGGAAGGAGACAAGAAATACTGCAGATGTGAATTACATAGTGATTTTATTCAGAGGACTGCAGAGACTGAGGATGAGACAGACAATTCATAAAAGGGATTGGGGAAGGAAAATTAAAGGCATTGTTGAAGGCTTTACACTACAGGGTGCAAGGAGAGCACCTAAGGATCCTCAAAAGAATTTAGGGAAGNTTTTACACTACAAGGAGAGCAAGGAGGTGCAAGGAGAGCACCTAATGATCCTCAAAAGAATTTAGGGAAGGGAAGGATCCAAGATGTTTCAAAAGATGGCCATTGGACTCCAGTAAAGACAACCTGAAGATTGACTGATGTTAGAGAAGTCAGCAAACTCTGCCCATAGTAGCAGCAGACACAGGAAGGTGTGAAGAAGAGGTGTTCTTCATAATCCCAGAACCAAGTAAGGAACTGCACAAAAAGCAGAACTGGGATCAGAGTTCACTAATAAAGAAGCACAGGCATATACAGGCAATGCACGGAATGACTAAGTCATATAAAATTAGCAGATGATTACTTACTACTTTTTATAATACTGTAAGAAAGATTGTTTGCTTCTTTGTGAAGGTCTTGATCTGTCTTTGCTCATTCCCCCCCAACTAATTTCCATTGCTTAGTCTAGCAAAGAGGATACATTATAAACAACACAACTACACAGAAATACGGAGGTGGGGAAAGTAAATTTCTCTAGTCCAACAGCAACAGGATCAAAATTCTGCACCACATTAGGTCAAAGCTGTAGCGAGATTTGAATTAGACATTTCTGAATCTCTCCAGTGACAGGACCCTGTGCAACTCCTTATAATGTTTAAGGAGGTTGTTAACTCTCAGCATTTATACCTGCATGTGTTGATAGTGCCTTTTGAAGCAAGCAGAACTACATAACCTCCTAAGATACCTCACAGGATACAAAGACACAATGAAATCATTGACACCCCATTTGGGGATAGATTTCTATTTCTGTTCATCCCTTGCTTTTCCTGCCTGTTACTCTTAACACAAAGGTTTATCTCTGTCTGCAAGGAAGCACAAACATAATTTAACAGATACAGCACAATAAATGTCTTTAAAACAGAATTTTTTTCCCCAGTTATCTCCTCAAGTAAGACAAATGCTAACAAATACCTAAGAGGTTCTTGCTTTCACCTTCTGATGTTCTCAGTGCCTTTTGGACCGGCTCATCTTCCTAATGAAAAAGTCATAGAACCAGAGAGGAAAGCAGCAGAAGATGAAGAGGGGCAGGTAAGCCCCTTTTCCTGGAGTGTACAAGCCATGTGGTCTCTCAGCCAGCAGAGCGTGCAGGATTGCATTCAGCACAGGAGAGAGGTCAGGGTCACAGTGTGCAGGCATGTGCAGGAGATAGCTCTTTAGCCTCAGGAGGTAGTCCTCACCATAGTCTTGCCTTACATCTGATGGGAGGTTCTCCATCAGCTCCTTCTCTTGCTTATCCCACAGGTCAGAGGTGCCTTGTATACCTAGAGGCAACATCACAGGATAGCAAATGTGTTTGGGGATGAATTTAAAAGTCATAATTGTCAATAACTTGTTATCTATCATGATCTTAATCCAGTTGTTCTCAAGCAGATCAGTGAAGAACAACTAGTAAGCTGCAAGCACTCTGCCCTAGAAGGCAAAGGAAGGATAAAGCACAAACTATATAAAAAAGCCACTGTTCTTGTCACTGCAGCACAAATTTCAAGCTCCTACTATAAACCACAGTTAAAACACAGTAAATAATCTCAATTCTAGCTTTTAAAGCAAATTTATTTTCCAGTTCTTTCCATCTAGTTTCAGAAAGACTAGAGATAGTCTTTCTGCAAGGGTTCCTGCAGCTGGAGACAAGTCCATGACCTGGATGGGCTCTGTGGAAAGAGCTCAGAGCAGTAGAAGGAATATGTGTGACAGAAAAGCAGCAGGAATGCAGAGGAAGGAGTGGAGAGGAAAGATCAGAAATATAAATTGACAATGACAGCAAGTAAGCAGGATGACAGATATTGCTGCAGATACTTTGATGCAAGGCTGAAGAACTCAAGAGAGCTCAAATACTGGAAAAGATAGGACTGAGAATGAATCCCAAATCTCTCATGCAGGACAAGCAATATAACTTCCAAAACAACACACTGGGATGCCTGGTTTGCTAACTTCAACAAAGCAAGAGCAAAGGGAAAGCATCAACTTCCTGAACACTGCTCTGGCTGAAAGCAAAGAGAAAGCTCTATCCAGGAGAAACACTACACTCACAGGGCAGACACAGGCATCGTGCAGAACTGCAGGGAATCTCTCTCCCAAAAGATGTGTATTTTTATTTCCATCACAAACCTGAAGAATAGGGAAAAAGGTCTGACTGCTGAGAATAGCTCAGAGCTCTGTTTGAGGATGCTGGACTATAGGGAGAAGGGCAAGGCAAAAAGAACTACCCAAAATGTCAAACACCAACCTGTTCGGAAGCCTGATGGATGAATTGCAGCAACTTTAATTCCCCATTTGGAAAGTTCTTGCCTCATTACTCCAGAAAACATAGACAGAGCTGCTTTTGATGCACCATATGCAGCATACCTGGGTAGTGGAATGCCTCCTGTAGGACCAATATAAACATGATAAAGCTCAATGGTGCCTCTTTCCAGCCTTTATTGTCATGATTTAGAAGGAATGTTACAGTGCTATCAAAATCACGTGGCTCTCACTGAGGTTAAAGATAAGTCAGTGAGGGAATAATTTCTTTCTGGAAGTGGAAGTTGTAAATTAGTAGTTTCTTATAGCAGTTATGATCTGTTACACCTGATAAGACACCTTGTTTGTCAGAAAAACAAACAGTATTGCATTAAAGGGCAAAAACTGCTGAAAATTATTACTATTGGTTTCAGAAACATGGATAATGTTTAAGTTAATACACACAGTAAAGTGATAGTTTAATGCCACTGTTCTCATCACTGCAACTTGAATTTCAACTCCTACTATAAAGCACAGTTACAACAGGGTCAGTAATCCCAATTCTAGCTTTATAAAGCCAACTTATCTTCCAGTTCTTTCCAGATAGTTTCAGAAAAAACAGAGACAGAGCAAAAGTAGGAAAAACTTCTACCGACAAAACTGGAATCATTGATGTGACAGGGCTCTTCAATATCCAATATAGAATGAAATCCCTTGACTATAGTTAATTCTCATCTTCTCCAACCCCAGCAGCACTTGTTTAGATGGAAAAATAGCCAGTATTCTAAGCAAATTTGAAGTAAATGTTTTTTCACAAAGATATGGCTTTCAGAAAACAGCATCTTCCAAATACAGGTACAAAAAACAGACTTCTTTAGAAAAATCCAAAGACACTTTTGTTTTTAGCCTTTTCCCTTCCACTTTCTCCACCAGGCTGGTGTTATCACCATACAGAGTATCACAGCTAGATTTAGGAATCATCACAGCTACTGCAGGCTCTGCTGGCACAGTGGAGAGGAGACAACAGGAAAGGCAACCCTTCTTGAGCCACTCCTCCTGCCTGCACAGACAGTTGGGTACATCCTTCAGCAGGGCCTTCCTTCCAAACATTACACCCCTAACTCACTGGATTTGAATTTTTAAAATACTGCACACAGGGGAATTTTCAGGTAAGCCACTGGTGCAATCTATTAGGCTTCGTATTGCAATAAGCAAGGCACCACAGTAGCTTCTTATACAGAGTCATCAATTTGAAGAAATCAGGCCAGTTATATGTTAATTATTTTCCTGTATGCATCTGAATAAACTTGAGATTCAATGAGTTTGAGCCAATTGAACTGCATTGAACTCTTTCCCTCTGAGGTCAGGATAACCTAGTCCAGTTAAATTAGCTCTACACAGACAGGAACAGATCCAGCACAATGAGACCTCACTAACCTTTCTGCTAATGTTTTACCAGAGGATCCTCAGACCCCACATCAAGAGGAAGCAATTTACCCAAACCAGTTTGTGTGGAGAACATCTGCACAAGCAGCTACAGTTTAAGCAGTCTCATTATCAACTCCTTTGAGGAGAAATTTTTCAGCACTGGGAAGCTCTCCATTTATCCCTGCAAGACAGCATGGGGAATCATGCCAAGAATGAAGACATCTTCCCCAAAACACCAAATGTGTAAGCTTCACTTAGGTGCTCAGAGAGAGAGGTCTGGCTTCCATGTCTGCTTGCAAGGGCTGGTGGGCAGAGCAGCACCAGAAAAATCCTTCTGATAATTCAGCCCTGATAAGTGCCAGCAATGAACCATAGAAACAGACATGCAGACACAAAACAGACTTTGGATAACAAAAACAAAACAGGAGACAGCAGTGTGGAAGCCAGGCTGAGGCTATATAGTACATGAGAACAAGTTAATGCTTGCACAAATCAGCTCTACAATACAGTGGACAGAAATAAGCATCCAAGAAGACAAGACAAAAATTTGGGAAGTAGAGGATTCAGCTTGGCTCAGCTCACCTGCCATGCTGGACACGTTAACCAGCCTCCCCTGGGATTTCCGAAGCAATGGTAAGAAGGTCTTGGACACCTCCACAGCCCCAAAGAAATTCACCTCCATGCATTGCCTGTATGTGCTCATGGGGAGCAGCTCACCATCAGCAGGAAAGCCAAGGATGCCTGCATTGTTCACAACTCCCCAGAGCCCTGGGAAGAGGAGAAAACAAAGGGCTGCTACTATATGGAGGAACCAATTCCACAAAGATTAAATTGATGAGCTGAATGATGCCTCCAAATCAAAGCAGAACTTATCTGCAGACAAAGATACAAAAAATGCTCAAGGAGGGTGTGCTGTGCATGTCCCATAATAGAGTAATCATTACAAACACTGACTGCAGCATGAAGGAAACTACTCATGTAAAACACGATGCAGCCAACAGGCAACAGATGCACTTTGTGAGCACCTACATTAGTGTGCCCATTACAATGGCAAAAAAAGCCATACCTGTATTCTGCAGTTTCTTG
The DNA here is from genome assembly GCA_013400935.1 of Turnix velox. NCBI lineage: Eukaryota > Metazoa > Chordata > Aves > Charadriiformes > Turnicidae > Turnix > Turnix velox. The sequence continues at coordinate 134,309 of VZTY01031409.1, forward strand.
GACACTGTTAGATAGGCTTCCTTGACTTGGGTGGCTTTAGTTATATCCAGCTGCAAGACAGAGAGTCTCCCAGAACAGGTTCGTTTCAGTTCCTCAGCTCCAGGTCCATCCTCGTTCAAAACTCCAGCAAACACAACAAAACCCAAGTTATCCAGGTATTTAGCCAGAGCATGTCCAATCCCACTGTCACTTCCTGAAATAATCAAAAAACATTTGAAGAGTCTGTCCTAAACCATCATTAAAAACAATAAATTGCAAATAAATGCAAATGTAACAAAAAATGAAGAAATACGTATGAGCTTCAGAAGAAAGGTTGAGCTCTGAAGCTTTGAGGAGCTGGACCTCTCCACAAAGACTGATAGGCCATGGCTTCTTGGCTTACTGTCAACAGCATCAGCTCATGCTCTACCACTGACAGACTTACTTAATACACAGAAAAAATGAAAGCCCAGTATTGGTTTATATAAATATTCATAATAAAACCTGACAATGGAATTATCAAGGAAAAAAAAAAACACAAAAGAAAAATATTTTCATTTGAAAGCAACTTTAGGGCACTGGAATTTAAATAAGACTTTGGGTTATTTTTCTTAATGCAAAGGAACTATATTTTTTTATTCAAACATGAAAACTTGTATCAGAATTTCTCTTCTCCTCTCTATTCTTCTCTAAACTGATTCCCAAGCTTAGTCCCAAGCAATGAGCTACCAAATGCAGGAAGCACTGTTATAGATCACAACTATGAACTTTGCCACTATGACTGTCCTCACTCTGGGCAACAATGATGAATAATTGACAAATAATCTCATTGATTCACCAGTCTCTCCCTTCAACAAAGTATTCTGCACTCGAAATCTGAAGATACTTTTAAGTGTTCTCTCTCCTGGCATCACTTAATTCTGGCTCCCATTCCTACCATGTACAGAGAAACTTCTTAGTGAGGGAAGAAGCATTTCATCCATCAGCCCATGAAGACCTCCAATCAAGTGACACAGAGCTCTGGCAGAAACAGGAAAGAAGCTTTGCAAAAGATGGTATCAGAAGGAAAGAGATGTTTAATGCAGCCTTTACACTACAAAGCAGAGATACATCAGCAAGTCCCAAGACACAGCACTGCACAATCCTCTCCAATTGCACCAAAGAAAGCTACTGGGTTGTTCATTTGCACAGAGATCCATGGAGCTATCTCCAACTTGGCCATCTCCTCCAGCAGACATTTTTACTATACAAACGCTCAGCTTCCAAACCCCTTTGCATGGCTGGAAACCTGATCAAGGGACAAAGGGCTGGGACTCTGATAACTCTTTTACTGTTTTCTCATTTCTGAAAGAGCTGTGACACTCCCTGCTTAACCTAACCAAAAATTCAAGAGTTAATATCAGATTTTGGCACACTGAGATGGTTATTAGCATATCACAGGTCTGCTCTTGCAATCAGAATCCACAGACAATAGAATTTGACTGCCAAAGAGATTAATCTTCATCATGCTAGATCTTCATGTCTGGGTTCTGTCATTTAACTGGGGCTTTAGTTCTGCAAGGTGAAAAGAATTAATTCCAAGTGACTTAAAAGAAACACATAATAAATGCCTGGAACAATCAGTGTAAGATGTTAATTAAGTAGAGACCTGAAAGAGAAGAACAAACCTGTATTCTTGGAATTCCTAGAGAGACATGAAGAGACCAGCAAACATCCCAAAGTCATGGAAGACTTCTGGGCTTGGGGGGGTGGGCTGTCTTTTTCACTTAGTGAAATTCTATTCCTAGATTAAACCCTTCCCTTTCTATCCTTCCCAACACATACACAGTCAGTGAGCTACATATTATTACTTCAGTTTTACACTGCAGCTTTAACTTGGGAAGGAGTAGAATGCACAGCAAGAGATGGGCATAGAAGAAATAATAAAAAGCAGTGTTTATCTGCTCCCACTGAGTTTGTCCCCAGAAAAGTCTGATTTAAGTTTCCAAACTGTTCCTGAACAAGAGAAGCACTAAGTGACATATCAAAAAATAAAAAGACCAAGTGAGCTGGAGAAATTCATCCTATTCCTCAGAGAATAATGAAGGAAAGAATTTTACACCTGCTACTTCAGATCATCATTTAATTCCTAGGAAAGGTGGCTGTTGTGTCCTCCAAACTACACTGAAGTGTCCACATGCCCAGGAGATTCTGTTCTGGAGCACTCAGCTCAGAACGAGAAGATCAATAGAAATGCTTCTCTGATTACTAAGACTGCTCACATGCCCACAGTCACTCACTCATGTGAAGTGCATTTTGACAAGCAGACAGAGTTTTCCCCTCGTTGTGGTACTCCTGTGAACTGCTGGCTTGAATAAAAAACACTCAGCAGCATCCAAACAACACACCCAAAGCAGACCAAAACAATAACTGAATATATCTAAGGATTTTCTCTTGCTAAATCTACCCATCTCCCAAGTGCTAAGTGGCAATTGCTCAGAGCACAGCAGCATTCCTGAATTCTACATAGTGAAAAAGGTATGGAAAGTGAAAATGAATTAAAGTCACTTTTTCCCACAAACTAGGCAGGCCTAGTCTAAACTGGAGAAAGTGACACCAAAATTGATTTACAGGCACCTTGTAACTGCACTTGCATGCAGACATACATCCCACCCTTGGTATGGGGAAGAATATACAATCAGAGAGACCTCATCAATAAAAGTGTTGAGTAAAATTTTCATTTCAGTTGGAGTGCTTGACTGATTTGCATACCAATCTGGATTCAAATAAAGACCAAGAAGAGCCTTCTCATACATGTCAGCTATCAGAGGTGTCCAAACTTGCAATTCTTCAGCACAGGTACAACAAAAGAACATTCATTTTGCTGGAATATACCCAAATGTTCTTCACCCCCCTACATTGCTCTAAGAGATAAACTCTGAAAGGATGCTTCCTGAAAAACCACAAAAAGCAGGAAGATCCCTACTCCTGCAGGGGTGGAAAAAGCAGTGCTCCCTGTTCCTCCTGCCTGATACCCATCTTCATCTGATACTCCTGTAGGGACAAAACACAGCTGGCACATAAACCACGTGGGGTGAATATGCTACTCATCTTCTTCTCCTTCTCTCATAACTTTCCCTGCATTAATACTTGCTAGGCAAATCTAAATTATTTCCAGGTGTCCCAATAAAGCAAAATTAAATTCTGCAAGAAATAGCTATATAAAACAAGGCAACTTAATTCAGCTTTCCAGCTGAGAAAAATAGAAAATTAAATATAAAAGAGCAAGTTAAAAGTGCAGTTAAAAAAGCAGTTGGCAGGCACTCTGGTTGGAAGATTTGATTAACACAAATAAACAACATTTAAAGTTTTAGAAGAAACATGAGAAAAGTCATAAAACTACAAAAGTGCCATCCCTGCAACCTAAAAGTGGGTTTCAAGTACATCAGTGCTAAGGGAGATTGAATTCATTAGCTCTGAACTTTCACTGCTAGTGAAGGAAATTACTCCCAAATGATTCCATGCATTGTTTTAAAGAAATGGCACCAAACCAGTGTCTTGAAATATATGCAAAGAGCATGCACTACCTCAGTGTGCACACCAAAAGATGCCCATACAGCTGTAACCAGTACAACTCCACCAAACCAAAGTTCCATATGAATATAGCACTCTGAGGGCTTCCAGAATTCTGATGTCTTTTGCACCAGTTCATTCCACAAGTATACCTAAAATGCTACTTTAAATGATTAAATGAGATACTAAAAAATATTGGCATTTATTAAGATGGTTTTCTACTTAATTTCAAAACATTTTTTCACCAGGATAAAACACCTCTGGCAAAGCCAAAAAAAAAAATAAAAAGAAAAAAAAGGAAAAAGAATATAAGAAGAAGCTTTATGGGCATGCATTTCATAGGTACCTAACCTAGGGACACAAAGTTTTCAAGCCCACTTGTAAGAAAAGCCAGTTTTTGCTTCCCGGAACGCATCTGTGGTATCTTACCTGTGATGAGCACAGCTTTGTCACCCACAGACAGCAGTGTCCTACTGCCCACGTACCTGGAGAAGACCAGGCTCACAGCACAGAAAACCACCAGCCCCCCACCAAGCCCCAGCACAGCCATACACAGCAGCCCCAGCAAGGCAGGCAGGAGGTTCTGGACCAGCACCTTTGCTTTCTCTGCTAGGCTGTTCTTGGCTGTAGAGAGGAGAACCACTCCAAAAACCATAGTGACACCCAAACAGAGCCATCCAAGGGGGCTAGTGGCAAGGGCATCCATCACCAGGAGCCAGAAACAGGCACAGACAGCCCACTACTAGCTGTGCAAAAGCAGGTGCTGCTAACTGCAGCACATGTTATATAGGAGCAGGGGGTGGGGCAGAGAAAGGGGACTCTCTTTAAAGGCTCAACATATTCTCACTCACCCTTGGCATCAGCAAGAAGCAGAAGCCTTCTTTTTTCTTACCTTTTATTTTTTTTATGTCTGACAGCTCCACCTTCTGAACAATATGCTGGCTGGATAATGATTGACAGCACTGGGAATGGGCTTGATGTAGCAAGCCCTGGCTTCAGGAAAAAATTAACTGCTATGTTTTACATGCTTGAAGTATATTTTCCTAGACAGTGAGGAAATAGTTAGAATTTCTCTGTCAAAAAAACTTAGGTTGTACTTTCAGTACATCTGATCTGCAATAGGCAGTAGCAAAAACTAGTCAGGACAGTATTGTTTGTCATCCAAACTGTGGTTAGCATTGGCCTTCACCATACAAGGACTACCCTCCTCTATCAATAAAATGCCCCCAAATTACCCTCTGTGCCTTAGTGCACCTTTGGCTATTTACTTAATCCCCGTTCAGCAAATACCTGCTGTTAATGGGTATTCAAGGAGGGCTGGGAAGGGGAGATTGCTGTTTTGCCGTTAAGGACACTGTTAAATGAGCTCATGTGATGACCCTGGATTGAGTCTTCAGGTGACTTCCAGAGAGAACATTCACTTTCGTTTTGACAGGAGTCACTGGTTCAAGTTCCACAGCAAGTTAGGGGCAAAAAGTTTACAATAATTTAAACATGTTTGAGGGATTTAACAATTACTGTGGGATACTCTGAAAGCTATTTAAACAAGAAGGAAACTTAAAAATGTATTTGGCTAGAAGGACTGAAACACAACTTAGGCAAATGTAACCCAACTTAAAAAAAATCCCTGCTAACTGGTGTGAGAGATGAGCCCAAGCTATCACACAACCAGTTAACATGATGTACCTGGTTTTCTGAAAGAAAATATATTGCTGACCTATTTTAATTAAGACAGACAGTGAAAGACTGAAGCCCAGGCTGCAAACCTTGAGTTAAACAAAACTACATTATTCCTTTGGGTTTTATGGGATGAATAATCTTTTTAATATATGTTTTTACAGTCAATTAAAATGTTTACACACCTCTAAATGTAGATTACATTAGAGATTAAGTCATTTTCTTAAAGGAACATCACCCTTGAGGGCTGATTTGGCATTCATGACTGTTGTGAACACCCAGTCATCCTTCTCTCAATAGTGCACAAAGTGTAAACTGTTTTCTCTCTGCCATTTGCTGCTTCTGCTTTTATCAGCACAGTGGTCTTGAGGTCAATTAATAGCCTGCCCCTTTGTTAAGATGTCTTACAGATTTCCTTGGAGAACTTTGCTTTTCTACATGTGCCTTCTCCCTCACACACTGAACTGGAGGATAGGGATGCTGGGGACAACATGAGTGTGTTACACAAGAGCCTGCTGCTCTGTGCTACCACAACACACACCTGCACATAGTGAATGCAATGGCCAAAGAAGATGTCCTATCATGGAGAATGATCCTTCTCTGGTAGTCTGCAACATGAATGGCCATTCTTTACAGTATCTTTTCAGTCCAAATCCAGCTTGCTTTTCTCTAAACTGTACAGTTGCAGCATCTTTCATACTGTGTGGTATCACTGCAGAAGACACTGAAAGGACGCCTCTTCAAAGAGTGGGTTCTTTACCATCAGCATCCACTCACTGACTCCCTGTTCTCACTCTTTAGGCACAATTACTTCTTCACAGATTCCAATTTACCTCTTTCCCATTTCTTTAAGCCTTTCTCTTGTCATGCTTTGCTGGCTCTATACTTTTCCCCATGACGGCTGCAGTCTGTGCTTTCGATTTCTGTTCTTAAAATGAAAAAGGGCAAAATGTTCAGGTTCCCCTGTTCCTTTGAAATGCAGAGAAGCTGAACTTGTCCACAATCTCTTTGAAATACACCACCAAGTACTTTTTCTGTTCTACCTTAGAAATGAGCACTCTTCTGTCTTTGCTTTTCATGGTTCCATTTGTGGTTCAGAATTTTTCCTGCTGTTTAGTTTTTCAAAGCCTCTATGACTTTCTAGCAAAGTTGAAACTTCCAGTTCAACCACGAGACTTTGATCACAACAGTGTTACCTTTCCCTGCATCATTTTTCACTACTTTGACTGTTTCTTATGTGCTTTCTTTGCCCTTTCCAATAATTTAGAAGACAACATTTTTCCTTCCAGTCCTTTCCCTTTGTCCAGAGGTACCACATGCCATATCCAAAAGTGGCTTTGTGCTGACACATTTCTTCCCCAGCAGAAATATAAATTACATTGTCTAGAAGCACGAGTCATTCTTCTATATGTCCAGCCCCTCTTCCAGCTTCATTTGCTAGTCACAGGCCAGAATTTCTCAAAGAACTCCTCAGTTTTACATTTTGTTCTATTTTATTTGCTGATCCAGGCTTTTTCATTGCAGTGGGATGTACAGTCACGCCTGAGAGCCCCTGCTCATGTGCTCCGTGTGCTTTGTGGCTTTGGTAGGGGATGTGCATTTCAAGCTCTGTAAGGTAGGTTCTTGCTTACAAGGCTTTTCTTGGAAAATAATTTCAGCAGACAATGGGTTGGACTCTGTTTTGCCAGATGAGTCATTGACCAAGAGGGAGAAATGGTTCTCACAAGCAAATACATAATTGAGAAGAAAAAATATGAAATTATTTACTTCGATTAACTACAGCCTCTGAGGCTTCATAAACACCTTTGCACATCTGGATTTTGGTGGACTTAGTGGCTACACATGTACTTGTCAGGCTATTAGTCCTGGATTCAACTTGCATAAACAAAACTGATTTAGGCTAACAAATTTTGCTCTTACAAAAACTACTCAGGTTCTATACTTCTCAGCCAGTTATTCATGCTCTCAAGTTAACGCACATGAATTGTCCCAGTAAAGACAACAAAACTATTCATCTGCCTAAAGCCAGAAATGTAGCCAAGTACTTTCGTAAATTAAGATCTCTGAACACACAGGCATGTACTGAATATGAGCTAAGAAAGATTATATACAGCTGAGAAGAAGGCTGTGTAACCTCTCCTCATTCTTCAAACTATTTTTTAGCTACACCCTTGCAGAAATAATTCCTGTCAAATGAAGTATGCACCCGTAAAAGAAAAGTAAGAAATATCTTCTACCTCTAAATTCACTGGAGGGCTTTTTCTATACAAACACAGACATTGTAAAGATTATAAATTCTGAAACAGACAGTTAATTGCTGAAGATCACTTGGCAGCCAACAACCAGCTGTAGCTCACAATTTTTGACATCAATTTTGAACATTCAATTCTAACAATAGCTAACAGTAGTAACAATAATAATTACTCCATCTGCTGAATCTCCTGTTTGTTTCTCAAGTGTAAGAACCTCAGTGTGAGAAACATCTGTACTGATGGCCTAAGTGGACCTGTAAATCTTTACAGCAGGTACCCATGCAACACACACTTTAGCACTACACAATCTTCAGAAGAAATAACTGCAGCCTGTATTTCCCACATGAATCCAATGCCTGCAGCAGCTCTAGCTTTAATTTGAAGCAGTGGGTTTCATAGTAATGTGCCATATGAAATGCAGCCATGAGCTCTAAGTTCTGTCTTGGTATTTACATGAACTCTAATCACCCTTTGTAAATTGTCTGCAATAGACAAAACATCTTAAATCAGACAAATCATTAAGATTATGAGCACTCCCCTGTATTTGCAAGGGAGGTTTTCTTTAACTCTCTGGACATGTATGAATCTCTAGGCTTTCAAGAACAGTTAAAAGTGGATTGCACTGTCTTCAAAATAAGCAATTTTTATCAAAGCAATTGTCATTATTTTCCAAAAATAGAGCAGATTCAAAAAGTCTACAGGAGATTAGGTACTCTTTACAAGTTAGCCAGGAATCATTTCTAGGTTATCCTCACGAGAAACTACACTTGCTTGCCTTTCTTCTGTCACCCAGTAACACGAAACAGCTTTCCTCAAACCACCAGTGTTAGACAAATTAAAAGACCAGGTTATCTCAGCCCATTTTTCTGAGAACAACATACTCTTGCTTAAAATTTCCTTCAGTACATTCAGCATAAAATTGTAGCCCTGCCCAGGACAGAGCACAGCACAGTGGTGCCTCAATATGTGGGAAATAAAGATATAAGCTTCACTCTGGACTGGAGGATTAATTTTGTTTTGAAATTATATTGCTATTATATCTTTCTATTCCCTTCTCTTCCCTACAGTTTGCCTCTCTGAAGTTAATGGCAGCATTTACATGCCAAGAACATAAAGGATTTCCTCATTTTCCTCAGCCTTCTTGTTTCTTTGCAGATGCTTCCTGAAATGCAAAAGCAACTTCCCCTGCCTTAGTGCTAGGTGGTTTCTCCTAACCATAAGTCACGCAGACTGTATCTAAACCAGAAAGAAATATTCATCTTTATTCTGTAACTTTTCCTCCTGCACATCTCCAAACAATGGCAAACTGGGAGAAACATCTGTTTTACATCCAATCTTATCCACTCATGTTAATAGCAGACCACAAAAATGTTTTCAAATATTTAGATATTATCCATGGAAAAGTCATATAAATTTTACCACTGTTAAATTAATAAATAGTAACGTGAATAGGGAGACACAGAGAAAATTAGGCATACCTGGCAATGAAAAGTCTGATTAAAACACAGGTGGAGTAGCTAAGCCAGGTAAGAGTGTAGGTGGAGATGCCAAATTCAGCAATTCCAGATGACAGCGACATCAGGCACGTTAGTTCTACACACGAGGTCCCATTGAAATCTGGGCTCCATGGTCCCCTCAACAATTTAACCAAACAGTCTTAACTTGCAGCTAGCATAAACATGTAACTTTAATCAAACCATCTGTACGTGGACAGATATTGTCCAAAGCAAGATTCTGACAAAGAGCAACACTCAACTCCTAGTCAGGCTGCACTTATCTCTTTTTGGCTCCAGAAAACTCCAGTTAAAGCAGGAGGATTAACTACATCACCAAAATGACATGTCACTCATGGTAGATAGTAGTAGCATTAAAAATAAATCACATACAACTTGGAGCTTCAGAACGTGTCTCTAAGCATGGATTCTGTAAAGGGGATGAAAGAAAATGAGCAGTAGCATCTCCTCATCATCACTTGGGTTATTAACTGTGTCCACCTGCGACACGCCTCCCCTTCCATCTGCAAGCTCTTAAAAACATCTCTGTCACTTGTACAGAGAATTCACTTATTTTTAGATTTTCCTCACAGCTACAGCAGCTAGTCTTTGAAATGAAAGATGAAGCAAAATGAGATGAAAAATGAGTGTTGATTTAAAATGCATTTAGTGATTAACTGTGACAAAGCGTCACCTGCCCTAAATGCATTCTCTTTCCTGTCACTTGAAGGACAGGTCTCTCACTTTCAAATGGTGGAGCCATGTACTTTTCCTGTTGAGGAACTGTGACCTCACTCCATGTATAGTCAGTGACTTAACATTATGATTTTTATGAAATGTGTGTTTGCTACATAGTGAATGTTACCCATTTCTCCTTTAATGCTTCTGATCTGAAGGGCATTCCTGTCACTTTTCAGCTCTGTTTGTGCTGCTTGTAAACTGCCTCAATTGCCTTCAGATGTTGTCAGCGAGACCAGCTCTCTGCCAGGAACAACTTCAAGACAGATGATCCTCCCTTGAAGAAGGGGAACAAACCAAATGACCTCCCAAGGTCAGGCTTTCTGTTGGGGGTTGATGGTTCCATGACAGGCAGCACTTAAATGGTATTTTTTCTTTAGACAATCCACCAGCTATGGAAAAATCTGTACACTCAGTGTCATTTTTTGTTGTTTTGTTTATCTTTATTATATTGTCCATCTTAGATGGCTTTTATCATGCAGTAACCTTAACCCCTGACTCAAAAGTTCCTTAGCTGTAAGTATATTTAATCCTATTAAAAATCACTACACCATGCTCACATAGAGAGATGATCCAATAGGTAGCTGAATGATGGACCCAATAGCTATTAGGTGTAAATGTACCCTGAGAGCCCAAACCCACAGTATATTCCTAAAAATAAACCCAGATTTTCATACCCAATATTCATACCCACATATTTAAACGTGTATATGTCTGCATAAATAGACACTGTCTTGAAAACTTCCTCCACCTGGATGTGAGACATGCTAATAGATCTACATTATAAAACTATTTATTCTGCTTTCCAGGTGAAAAAAAACCATCACATGCAACTTCAATGAACTTCTCCAAGTTTTAAAGTCAGTATGAAAATATGGTCAAGCCCCAGGTGGAGGTCATATCCCAACAGGCACAGATACTGTGGGGATAAGTCTGCACAGGCACTTCATACTGATCATTCCTTGCAAAGGATTCCTTCCTGAGCTGCACATGGTTTGTAACTTGTTTTATCAATACTGTAAACTATCACTTGACTTGCAGTTTCCATCTGAAGACAGCTTTTTAACAACACAGCTGACAGCCTCTGGGCAAAACTCTCTTTGATGCATGCAAACTTTGCTAGAATCACTAAGGGCTACACAGGCATAGCTTCAAAGGCAGATTTGGGACCTATAACTTTAATTTGTCCACCAAATGGAGCTCCAAAATCCACTAAGGAAAAATAACTAGTAACCATCTGTCTTTATTCATCAGGCTGAAAGCAGTTAATCAAGCCTAGTGGACATTTTTACTTTCTTGTTTCTCTCTCAACAGCTTTGAACACAGATGCAGCCTTTCCATAATTAAGCTTAGTAGCTCCTAGACAAATTAATTCTGGGGGGCTTGTCAAAAATGTCAGGTGGCATATAGGTTCTGCGTCTTGTCCCTGGGATTTCTGGGATTTTTTTTTTTTTACTATGTGTAGATACAACCAGATGAAAATTAACAGTTATATATAGCTCACAATCTTAACTCATCACACTAATGGTGGTGTTATGAGAACCACTATGGTGAGGTATGCTTTTTTCTCTTTCTATTAGAGATGCTAGTCAGGATATCACAAATGTCTCTGGGAACTGAACTGATGGGATGCAAATGGCCACCAGAAGGCAGCTACTTCTACTCACTGCTGAACCACATTTATGCCAGTTATTGAAGTGGGAAAAATTTCTGTAAAGTCATTGACAGTGTTCTGAATCAAACTGAAGATGTTCCAAGTTACAGGAATTATACTCTAACGAGCTGGAATATAATTAGATAGTTGATGCCTAACAACTACTCCAGACGTGCTTTTAGGAAAGGACTCTGATATGAGACATAATTCCTCTTAACTTTAAAATGCTATCCACAAGTATCCAAGGTGGCTTTTAGATCTTGATTACTATTCATAATGAGCTCATACGTGTTTTCAATTTCACTTTTCTGAGTTCTGTAATTTTAATACAGAAAGCACATCAAATTCTTAAGGATTTTATATTTCTTTTTACATATTCTGGTTTTTCAGTTTAACTTTATAATCAAATTTATGGACCGAAACTAGGATTTTAAAGTACCAGCCTAGAAGCAATTTTTGCTTCCTTTGAACTGGGCTTTTATTTTATTTTTAAAAGCTCATGTCAAATATACCTCTGTGTTATTAAAAATAGAATTTCAATATAAAAGTTTAAAAGGTCTTACCTTTATAATTGGTTATAGTGAAGACTTGATTACTGTTATTGCTGATTAAACAATGCAGTTTGAAAATGAATTGTGCACAATAAGAGGAGGCTGTCCCAAAGAAAGCTATTCAGCATCTCCGGAAAAAAAACAGGCACTGAGCTTTCAAAGCAGTCATGAAAACTGGACCACAGGCAGTGATAACAGAAATTAGCAGATACTGGCCAAACTTCATAAGTAGAATTCAGATGAATTTTTTTTAAATTACAGGAGTCTGAAGCATGGAATTGCTTTGTGTACTTAGGAGTACAATTTTGCTCTTGTATGTTTAATTACTGACAACTGGTTCATCTCTCTGTCTCCTATCCCCATAGGGCATGTTGCAATAGGAAGAGGAGCAATGCTTGTAAACTAGAGCAGGGCAGGTTTAGATTAAACATTAGGAAAAATTTTTTCACCACGAGGGTGGTGAGGCACTGGAACAGATTGCCCAGAGAGGGGGTGGAGGCCCCATCCCTGGAGACATTCAAGACCAGGCTTGCTGAGGCTCTGAGCAACCTGACATGGAGCAGGATGTCCCTGCTCACTGCAGGGGGTTGGACTAGATGGTATTTGAGTGTTCCTTCCAACCCTATGATTCTATGTGTTCAAAATAGTTAATGGAAATGAGGCAACCAACTATACTTGGAGAGAGGGCAAATCAAAAGTATCCTTAATACTTCTAGATATCAGACTCTGCAAGGTAAAGCAGAGAAGAGGTATTCTGAAGAAAAATTATGACAGTATGACCTCTCTTTAAATGTTGCTCCTTTCCCTCAGGAGTATTTAAGCACTTGCCTACCACAAATGATCTAACAGGCAAGACTGAATTACTGTTCCCACAGTACACATGCTCTAGGAAGTCAAAAAATCATAGAAGAAAATCCCTATGTCATGGTGCCCAGTCCTGCACCCTGCAGGTTGAATGTGCTTTCGGCAGCAAACAATTTGGCAGTACTCTTGGAATACCAGCAACCAGAACACCACCAAATAATGTTTTATATACATCATAACAGAGTTCAAAGATCAGCCAAGAATCCCAGTGCAAATACTTATGGAAAATTCCTTTGGAGACTGAGAGAAACACTAGAAAAAGCAGGAAGATCCTTAGGTAAAAGAATAAGAAGTGGGCAGTGCAGACTGGAATTGTGGGGTGAAGAGGGTGTTTGGATAACTCTGCTGAACCTGTGATAAGCACAGAAGATGAAGATATACGTATGTAAATAGACAGACACAAGTGGAAAACAAATCACTTTTAAAAAGAAGGAAAAGGAAAAAGATTATTATCAATCAAAGGGATTTATGCTAAAAGCCTGGTAAAAATATTATATTATGAAGACACTGCCCATGGGCAATTGCTAACTATGCTACCTGGCCTCACTACTGTGATTCACAGGAGGGTTTTCTACACACAAAATCTTCCTCTTCTCCTATTTACCTTTTCCGATGTTATCATCCCCACTTGCTTCGCGTTTGTTCCCATCAACTACATGTCAGTATTGCATAATTAATCAAAATAAACATTGCTTTTTAAATGACAGGAGTCTAAAAATTCTAAACATCAGGCTCTTTCTACATACTCCTTTGGTTTTGAAGGCACACTGTTCAGACTTGAACCAACCTGCCAGCAGCACAAGTGTCAGTCTCAAGCCTAGATCTTCACTCAGGCACAAACTGTACCTGCACTGCACCACAGCCACGTTAAGCTAGAATTTGTGGAAAAAGCACCAGCTAAGCCAGGTGAGGTTCTGCACAGGATGCTGTCATGCAGAACTACTACAGGTTCAGTACTGAGCACTGCCTCAGTTTCTCAACTCTGGCAGGAACTCTTTGCACCTCACTTTTATCTTTTCTATCCATCTTTAATTGAATCCAGCTAAAAGAAGCTGAATGAGACTCTTCCCACCCACTGTGTCCCTCCTGAGAAAGGGCTGCCCTGTGAAAAACTCTTTGGATTCACACTCAGAGAGGAGGTATCTCACAAAATAGCACAAGTACAAAGCTGAGTTCAAGCAAATTACTATCTTTAAGGGCTAAACATCATAGAATCGTTATAGTTAAGATCATGTGACAGAAATTAGTAATACTGAAATCTTTAAAAATGGAACTTCAGGCTATTAGCATATTAAACAGCTATAGCAAGTTATAGCCACTGTGTGTGAAGTATAGTCTGTAGTATTTACACATGTACGTTTAGTTTAGCCTTAATTTTTGTACCAAATACTTCTCTTTTAATTCTGTAAAAGAAGAAAGTAAATTAAAAGTTGATAGATAATCCACAGCTCCTTCATATCCCAAGGTATATATTAACCTCAGCTGTTACAGCCAGAAGCAACTAGCCGTCAACTTGCTGAAGAAATTTAATAACCTAGTAATTCTAAGAACTCTAAATTATGGAACACATTAATGATGTAACACTGCATCAAGATTATCAATAAAAGCTGGATTCTGTGGCATCAGATTTTAACTGGGACCCCTTCAGGAACTGGAGGCCTTATTCAGTCCTGGTTGGGCAGCTCCATTTCTTACCAGAGATAACAAGAGGAATCCAACCAGATGGAAGGAATGCTTGTAGCCCAGCTTTGAAATTCCCTTCAAGTTAACAAACTTGAGGACATGATGAGAAGTCACTGATAAAAAGCTAACTCAAAAAGCAAGAGCAGCATCATTCCTCTGAAAACAAAAAACAGGGAGATTTTTGTTACATAAGTTCTCTTTAACTCTTGCAAACTGTGAGTCACTTGGGGGTTTTAATTACAATTAGAGAAGGCATAAAGAGATAAAACATCACGGGAGGTTGAATGATTCTGACTGATGAGTTTATAATGTGCATGTTGCTCAACTGGGATTAACTGCCTGCTACAGCTGGTGCCTGCTCCTCGCAGAGATTGTCTTCATGTATGATGGTAGGGAAAGGAGCCAGGACCAAAACTGCATGAGAAACACAAATAGTGAAGTTTGTTTGGCTGTACTATTGTCAATACAGTTTCTCACTGGCCACTCCAGCCGCTCTCTCCAGATGATTTTTCAAAAGACCAGAGAAGCTCAAGCAATATCAGTGACAGACTGATTCATGATCACGCCTTCCCTCAGAAAGTGCTAAACTGGCATCTGCTAGAACAGGCATTCTGGTGATAATAATGATAATTATTATAAATTGACTAAGCAAATAATTTTCATCTACCATATTTTATTCAACTTGTGCATAAAGAACTCCCTAGGTAATTATTTTATTTTTTTTTAACTTGAAGATTACATACTAGATTTGAGAAACTTTGATTATAAAAGAAACCTAGTTACTAGAACATGTCGTTCTTCCAAGTCATTTAGAAGAACATTTTAGTTTATACAGCCTGCCCATAATGCTTTTGATGCTTGATTCTTCCCTGCTCCTTGGCTGAACAAAGAAATAAGTTGATGTACATCCTGGAATTCAGCGCTGTCAAACAGTACAAATTCTGTGTCAAGGGGTGAAACACTGTGAAAGATAACGAAGTAGCACTTTAAATGTAAAGTTCAGTCAGAATTCTATTGTTGCAAGAATCAAACAAAAAAAATCATATATTTGAATCTCTTTATTATTCAAATCTTGCTCCTCCCTCAAAAATAGCAACAATTCAAAATTAGTTATAAGTTACACCTACAACTTCTGTTAAGATTCTAATTTTGAACTCAACCATCACCTCTGCTTCCCTTTACAATGCAGATGCTATTTTCACTCTTTTAGTACTCTGCTAACCCACTGTTTTCATATGTTCCAGAAAAAGTGTTAATGTGGTCAGTTCTGTCATTCCACTGTTAAATGAAAAAATGCAAAGTTAAGTAACAACAAAAAGAAATCAATCAAGTCATACAAAATCAGTAGAGTAAGGTTTATTTCCCCAGACAAAATATTGCCCTGCTTCCTGAGGCAGTGATTTTATTGGCACACTTTGTATTTTTATGACAAAAATAATTTTGCCAGCTAAGGATTTTAAATTGCAAAGGGAACCAGATGAACTAACATACTATGAAAGATTAATTCATTATTTCACTGCTTATTTTTTCTTACTTGCATTGTCCACTGCAGCTGCTAATTTAGCTCTGTTTAGATGCTGATCCTCTGTGGTCTACTTCAGGCTCATTTCAGCTCAAGCTGTGGCTGACAACACCCCATTTGCACTGTAAATGCTTCTACCTTGACACATCTTGCAGTTCCACATGTTAATGCAAACTATTCAAGTGACTATAACATAATCTGATTCTCTGCATGCTGGGATACATGCAAGGCATTCTACAGCATGGCACAGGCTTTGAAATGCCTGGCTCTTTAAAGTAAAAATTGATAGTATAGACCAGGTTCACACGTGTGAAAAACAACAAAACACTCCCAGGACAAACATTCCATTATATAGAAAAGTACAACTGGAACTCCATTTACTTGCTGGCAATACAGAATATATGATATATTCAGAAAGTCCATAAAGTCTAAGAAAAAGCAGGATCTAACAGGAAATGGAAGAGCATGAACAAATGGGGCATGCAAAGTGGTGAGATCAGAGAGTGTAAAGTCTTAACAACAAATCTGTTAATATGAAATGAAGAAAGCATTTACTCACAGCTATCACAGATGGTACCATTTTGAAGGAATGAATGCTCCTTACTATCCTGTGAAGCCAAAAAAGGCTTATTTAATACAATGAGCAATTAAACTGATAGTAGTTTTAAAAGCAGATGCTTTACAGTATCTTAGCTACCACTTCAGTATATTCATAGCATTTAATTATGAAATAATTCATAATATTTACTCTAATTATGAGATAATTTTGCATAACACATTCACTGTAGATAACACATCAAGCAGAAAGCAAGAAAAAGCAGGATCTAGAGAAAGGTCTCAATCCTGCCAACTGCTCTGTGTAGATGTATCACAAAGCTCAGAGGACAAAAGAGTCGTGCTGAGGTTATCAAAGCTGCCTACGCAGAGATTTACCCACACAACCTGGAGTGCAAGGTCAGAGACACCATTCAGACAGTACAAAGATCTATAACCTCCCAGAAGAAAGTGTGAAGTTCCCATTCTTGGAGATACTCAGTACCCACATGGAGTAACTCTATGGCTGAACCTGCTTTGTGCAAGGTGTTTAACACAGGGCAATATCCAGCAGGATGCCAGGGATTGAAGGGACCTCGAGAGTTCACCTAGTCCCAATCCCCTGTCAGAGCAGGAACACCCAGAACAGGTCACACAGGAAGGCATCCAGGCAGCTATTGAATGTCTCCAGAGAAGGAGACTCCACACTCTCTCTGGGCAGGCTGTTCCACTGTTCTGTCACTCTCACAGTGAAAAAGTTTTTTTCTTATATTTCTGTGGAACCTCCTGTTTCCATTTTGCACCCATTGCCCCTTCTTCTATCACTGGAGGTCACTTCGGGATGGACGCCAAGCACTGGTCAAGTGTTGCTGGAGAAGGGAGTGGGAAAAGTAGCAGCTGCACAAAGTGACACATCAAACTCCAGCTCACCAATGTTCACCAAGGCAAAAAGTGTCAGTCTTTACTGATAGGATAAGGATCAGGGTGTCTCTACAAATGACAAGAATGTCTTTGCAAACAGAGGAAATTAGTCTTCAAGCCAAAAGTGCTGCTTAAGAATAGACAATGTAAATACAGTTCTCACCAAGGCACAATCTCCACATGGAAACTGTGGCAGATGCCACCAAAACCAAATTTCAGTTCCAAACATTACTTTGATATCAGTGACAAGAGTTTGGTTTTCGGGGTATCTGTAAATCCCAATACCCTTGGAGCCAGTGGTAACGGGACAGGGACATTTGCGGCTGGGAAAATGAGGAGAAAGGGAGGCTGTGCCCTCCAGCAACTGCAGAGACCCCATCCGACGGTTGTCTCGATGCATTCTCCCTTTATTTGAATTAAGTCAATTCTTTTTCGGGACTCCTCTGTCTGCTTTGTGAACACATCGACCTCAGGCAACAGCTATTTTCCAAACTGAGTGGATGCATCCAACACAAACACCCCGCCGCCATATTGCGAAATTACCCCCGCCCCTCTCACTCCATTTCCTGTGCAGAGCGGCGGCGGCGGCAGCGCAGAGCTGCGGGGGGCGGCCGGCGGAGCAGGTAGGGGCGGCGGGAGGAGCTGGCCCTGCCTCGGCTGCGCAGCTCCTCCGGAAGCCCTTCTCCCCGCGGAGCTCCTCGGCCGCAGCCTGCCCAGACTCGGGCGCGCAGCTCCTCCGAGCGCCTTTCTCCCCGCGGAGCTCTGCGGCGCTCCCCGCGGCTCCGTTCTGAGGGCCCAGCTCTGCCCCGCTGCTCCCGCGGCAGTGGGTGCGCACGGAATAGCCGCACAACTAGGCCCGGGGAGGGAAGGGAAAGGTTTATAACTATTGGTAATGGCAGCTATAGGTTCGCTTTCCTCAAAGCAACCATCTTCTCTGCGAGTGTAATCTCTCTTCTGAGGGAAACCAGGCAAGAAGGCTGTTCTGCCTCACCTAGCAGATGGTTCTTCAGAAGAGCTTCAATTAAAACATGAAGTAGAATTATCACTACGCTGAATGTGTAGTGATACTAAAGCTCTGATTTGCTCTAGATGGTTCTTCAGAAGGGTTTCCATTAAAACATGAAGTAGAACTATCACTCCACTGAATGTGTAGTGATACTAAAGCTCTGATTTGCTCTAGATGGTTCTTCAGAAGGGTTTCCATTAAAACATGAAGTAGAACTATCACTCCACTGAATGTGTAGTGATACTAAAGCTCTGATTTGCTCTAATGTGCATTTTTACAATGTGTTTTATAGGTCATTTCCCTTAAATAGCACAAAAGGAAGAGGATGGAAGCAGAAAATAGTGCCAAGGAAGCCGTTCTCATTACTGGAGGAGGTGGTTATTTTGGCTTCCGGTTAGTGCATTAAATACTTAACTACATACAGGAATAAATCCAGTGCTGAGGGTGAGGCAGTGAAATCTGTAAGAGGGAAGGCTGTGGGTCTGAGATGCCAGAGCCAATTCACCTCACAGCAGGCATCATGACCTCTGTTTTAAACAAAATACTGTTTCCATATATTTCAAGTAAATATATTACTCTGTCAATGAAAACGTTAAGCATCAGGGGAATTGTAGACATTTACCTTGTGCAGTGGGCATTTAGATCATCTTTCTGCTGGGAAGAGTGAGCCTACTCCTGTGTATGTTGTGGATCTTCCCTTTGCTTGTTGGGCAGGGCAAATGGTTTGTGTCAGTGATGGGGTCTTGGATTAAAACAGTGACAGAGCATTCCTGCCTGCCTGCCACCATCTTGCTCATTCCTCTTCTCCCAAAACAACAGCAAAGACCAGCCTGTTGTTCTCACAGAACTGGAGCAGCACCAAAGCAGAAAGACATTTTAAAAATACATATATATACTTGGCTACAGGTTTACATCCAAGAGGTTTGCTGGTGCTGATCTGTTGAGGACAGAAACACAGCAGTAGATGGGTTTTTCCCCAAAGGCTACTGAAAGCATTTCAGTTACATCTGTTTGTAGTTTTCTTTTATAGCAGTTCCACCTCTTTTTTGGCCTTGGTTCAGTTTTTTACTCCAGAGTATTAATGGAGGATGAGAAAGTAGCTCAATAACCTGAAGTATCACAGCTGAATCTTCCCCTTTGTAAATGGATGAACGTTTAAAAGACTCACACCAGAAAAGGTTAAAAAAAAAAAAACCCAAGTATTATAATAGCTAATATTATTCTCCTACCTCCAAGGGAAATGTTTCGTGCATCTGTGTATACTAACATGTGGTTTCTATCATGGTTTAGTTTAGGTTGTGCCATATACCAAAAGGGTATTGATGTGATTCTCTTTGATGTCGTGAAGCCACTTCAAACCGTGCCAGAGGGAATGAAGTTCATGCAGGGGAATGTCTGCTGCCTGTCTGAATTGGAGGAAGCTCTCAGAGATGTAATCTGCGTATTCCATATCGCTTCCTATGGAATGTCTGGCAGGGAGCAGCTGAACCGAAAACTTATAGAAGATGTTAATGTGAAAGGAACAGAAAATGTCATCCAAGCCTGCAAGAGCACAGGGGTGTCAAGTCTGGTTTATACAAGTACTTATAATGTGGTATTTGGAGGTCAGATTATAGAAAATGGAGACGAATCTCTACCTTACTTGCCTCTTCATCTTCATCCAGACCACTACTCCCGGACCAAATCTTTAGCTGAATTGAAGGTGCTGGAGGCAAATGGTGCTGAGCTTGGAAATGGGAGAGGTGTATTAAGGACTTGTGCTCTCCGACCAGCGGGCATCTATGGGCCTGGAGAACAAAGGCATCTTCCAAGAATAGTCAGTTACATTGAAAGGGGACTGTTTCGGTTTGTATATGGAGATCCTCTTAGTTTAGTAGAATTTGTACATGTAGATAACCTAGTTCAAGCTCATATCCTCGCCTCTGAGGCCCTCAAAGCCAACAAGAAGCACATAGCTGCAGGCCAAGCCTATTTTATTTCAGATGGCAGACCTGTAAATAACTTTGA
The DNA here is from genome assembly GCA_013400935.1 of Turnix velox. Lineage (NCBI taxonomy): Eukaryota > Metazoa > Chordata > Aves > Charadriiformes > Turnicidae > Turnix > Turnix velox. The sequence goes on from VZTY01031409.1 coordinate 154,742, forward strand.
ATTTTTCCGACCATTAGTGGAAGGTTTGGGTTACAAGTTCCCAACCTGTCGCCTTCCTCTCTCCCTTGTCTATTTTTTTGCATTCCTTACTGAGTTAGTTCATTTTCTTGTGGGTCATGTTTATAATTTTCAGCCTCTCCTCACTCGCACAGAGGTTTACAAAACTGGTGTCACACATTATTTTAGCATGGAGAAGGCCAGAAAGGAGCTGGGGTATGATCCTCAGCAATACAGCCTGAAGGAGGTGGTTGAGTGGTTTAAATCTCAGGGATGTGGAGCAAAGCCCAGAAAGTACAGCACTGTACATCTTGTGAGGGATGGAGCATTGCTCTTGCTGCTGATTGCTGTGGTGGTCTCATGGTCTCCATGTGCATTTTCCCTCTGACAGCCAAAATACTGAGAGCAGGTGACAGAATTTAGTTACGGCCTCTGAGCAATCTTGCTTCTGACAGATAGGTAATCAAAAAAAAGTACACTACAGAAAGATACATTTGTGTTACTCAGGTAAGTATTTTCAACGGTTATACCCAAGAAACAGAAATGCTAAGAAAAAAAAGATCTAATTTTACACATAATTCATATTCTCATATTCAGAGAAAAATCTATCAGATTACTAACAAGATAAAAAGCATTACTGTAAATGCCATTTTATTTGGAC
>VZTY01031409.1:155414-184635 GCA_013400935.1 Turnix velox
ACATACAGTAAATGAAACAAGTGTCCTTAAGCTGACCCTTCTCCTTAATGGGGTTATACTCTTCATCCCTGCCCTTCATTCCTAAAAATCTATGCTACAGGGTCCAGAGGAGCAGCAGCTGATTCTTTGATCACATTCCAGAACCAAAATCTGCTTTCCAGCTTGGATGCATACATGCCTAACCAAGATTAACTGATAAACTGCTAGATAATAACTAGGGTTTTTTTAAATTAATATATTCTGGTATCCTTCTCTGTCTTAACTGTTGTCTAATGACATTTCTGGAAATTGCACAATAGTTAAGTTAGAGCAAAGTGCTTCAAACAGCAGATCTGTAGGTTTTTCTAACAGTAAAATATGCCTATTTAAAGAGAATGAGCCAGTTAAAGTGCATTCATAAGTAAGACCTATGATTTCTCTCAACATTATTGACTAGTTAAACAAATAATCCATCAAACCCACTTAGTTAGTAAGTTACTACATTCACACTTCACTGTTCATAAGACATTTTTAGCCTTTCAGAAGACAACACCATTTGAATAGAACTTTATGCAGACTGATAAACACTTGATACAACTTGGAGTTTTAAGAACAGAAAGTAAGATACTCTTAACTTACAGGTCACTCCTGCATCTAGCATCTTTCTTGTCTTGGTTTTGAGATAGGAAGAGGTACTGAGAAAATTCACATCCAAATGTTAAAGCACCAAGTTTTTTTCCCAGAACTCATCAGCCATAAAGCTTTGGGAAGTTTTGATAAAAGGGCAATCCTTCAAGAAATTTACACTTCTCTTTAAACTTTAGTCTTTTCATTTTAACACCTGAAACTACAGTTTATCTTTAAGTTCCAGTTACTTCAGTTCTGATAAAACTCTGCTGTGATTTAAATGGGAACATGAAGAAGACAGACAGTACCTCTACTGGGCTGTTAAAGCATTCTCAGAAGACAAAAATACCCAAGCTGGAAGTCCCACTGCTACTTGTGTTTAGAAGATGGAGATTTTTGTACTCAGTGCTGACTGAAGACAGCATGATTTGTGGAATGCCAAGTTATTTTCCTGGAACATTTACCTTAAAAAAGAAAAATAAAATCCTATTGATAACTAGATGTTCTGTTTTGTTTGAAATCTTTTTTTTTTTCCTCCTTCATTCCCCTACCAGTGTGTACACCATAAAAAACCCTGTGTTTAATACTTTGGCTTGGGGGGACAGCTCAAGAGAGAATTCAACTTTTTTTCTTTTCCTATCATAGCAAATAAATTGCAGGGGCCTGGGGCAGTAGTGTTTGTGTTGCACTGCTTTAGAAAGAGCTGATGTGTCTCCAAGAGAGCACTGGTGGCAGAAGGGCCACTTTCCAGAAGCCATTAATTTACATTGTCGTAGTCTCCAGAAAGAACAAACTTTATTTTTAGTGAAACAGAAAAAAAGATGGTCATGACCACATGAAAGCATTGGGCCTCTGTTCTCTTTTCAACAGGCTCCATTTCTCAAGTGCAAACCACTTGGTAATTTTCCCTTTGAGTTCTCTAGTTTTGACACAATCTTATCTGAAATAGATTAAGAAATCTTAATGCCAGGAGAAGCAACAGACAAAACTGAAACACATGAAATTGTGCAAGCCTGCTGCACGCATCTATAGCATTGCTATTTCATGCCAAGTCTTGGAAAAAGATCTTTTTAAGATACAGACCATAACTCCTCCAAAGGAATTTCTTCTGCTATTTGTGATCTTACTAGCAAAACTCAATACTGCCATCATAATCATCTCAATAGTGAAGTTGAGAGGGGAAAATAAAGTCTATGAAAGGGTCCTAAATTCAGAAAATCTGAGCCCATGGTGTTAATGCTAGCTGATAGCCCTTGAGTAGCTTTTTGAGTACAGCAGAAGAGGAAGCTCCTGAAGAGAAGAAAAAACCCAACTCCATAAATGCTAAAACTGATACATAAATAGAATTTCAGTGTGGAACATAGTTGACTAGTGGGACTGCACTTACAAATGCTGACAAATGATTGCAACAGAATTCAACAACAGGACTTTAGCCTCCACACCACATTCAGAGTTTTACAGCTAATTCAGAGGTAATCTCAGGTACAAAGCCATTGTTGTCTCACCATCTAGAAGGTTAGTTTGAAAACTGCACAACTAAAATGTGTGAACAGAGAAATTCTTAGGTGCATTAGAGTGGGGAAAAAGTGAGAACACAGGCAACAAAAGTTTCATTTTACATCATCTTTAAAGTCAAAGTTTGTGGCTTTCTTCAAAAAAAAAAGTAGAAATTCCAGCAAGAAGCATTTTAAAATGGGAAAAATCTGCAAGCAGCACATCCTTGTAACTCTGGTTCTTAGGAGTAGGGCAGTGCTGAGACTTGGTGCAGCTGATGGAGGGTGAAGTCTGTCTGGATCTTAGCAACAGCTCCATTGCACCTCTACAAGATGTATTTTCCTCTTAATTCCCCTTTATCTCCTTCAAAGGCAGTAAAGTAAATCTGCAGGATGACTCCTTTCCTTTCTGACAACAGTTTGCTGTCCACAACTCTTGCAGATGTGGGTTGGAGGCTGTTGGTCTGCCAGGCTCAAGCTACAAAATGCAAGCCAGGCAAAGGTGGGGGGATTGGAACTGGATGGTCTTTGGGGTCCCTTCCAACCCAAACCATTCTATGATTCTATGAATTGTAATGAATATTCCTAGAAAATAAAGACTATGTCATGTACAAGCCCCAATATCTACTGTGGTGAGACACACATGAAGAGGTGCATAATGTCAGGAGACTCTGCACACCCAGCAGAGAAAGAATGCCTGCTTTCTGATAAAGAAACTTTCTAAGACAGATTTTTTTACAGGCAGATTTTTGGTATTGGTGATTTCTGGAGGTGTTTAAGGCCAGGCTGGACAAGGCACTGAGCGGCCTGATCTAGTGGGAGGTGTTCCTGCCTATGGCAGGGGGGTTGGAACTTGATGATCTTTAAGGTCCCTTCCAACCCAAATTATTCTATGATTCTATGAATGAAGCAATTTGTTGGATTCAGAACTTGAGCATACCACTATTCACAAATCAGAAGGTGAGAAAGACCATTTGGTTCATCTGAGAACCTGTGAAGATCGAGGCTGCAGATACCTCATACTAATTCCTGCTCAGTAAGTATGAAATTTTTCTCAAACAACTGAGAAAAAAAATTGTTCCCAAGATTCATCAATGAAAAAGGAAGATAAAAACAGTGCACCTTCACCCAACAGAACTTCTGCCCATGCAGTCGAGGGAAACTTGTGATCTGGGGTAATGCTGACATAACTTCATGGTGAACAACAAGATTACTGAGCTTCCAAGTTGCTACAAACTCATCTTTGACTTGTTCAGACTTTCTTGTTTGAGTTGATGGTCTGCAGGCCTGAAGGTCATATCTACCTATCACTGAAAAAGGTCAGTTGGATTTGCAAGTTAAACATGATCTTTGGCCTTTTCCTTCTGCCCTGTTTTGTTTGAGGCCAGGTGAAGTGTAACAATAACCATGTCTATGGAAACCATCAATAAGTTGTTTCTTTAAAATGCAGAAATGCCCCTCCGGCCTCTAGAACACACAGTAACACACCAGCAGCTCCCTCTGCACTAAGAACTCACTCATTGCCATGAGAAACTGGCAAAACTCATGAAATTCAACAAGCAATGCTTAGACACTGCAGCATCTGACACCATTCACATCACTGCTGAGATACCAACAGTTATTTATTAAAAATAAGTTAAGGATTTACAAACAGCTTTTAGAAGAATACAACTATTTGATAGAAATTGTTAAAAAACTTAGAAATACTTTTCTTCCTGAATTATGAAATTAGCACATGCAGCCAAACCTATTTTCATATTAAAACAGATTTGTTTGCCCAGACAAAGAATGCAAAGGTGAGGTTTCTGCAGTTAAAATACAGAAAGCAAGAATCAAGAGACCAGACAGTGCATTGCCTTGCCTGTCGCTAGCAAGACAACAGTCAATGAAGAATTTTCCTTCTGAGTGCAACATTACACTCTGGGGAAAAGTCTTACTGTAAAATTAAATACATTTTCATAAATACAGCTGAAATGCTCCATAACTTCTGACATCACATCTGCGTGGAGAATGCACTTTCAGACTTCTCAAAAAAGGCTATAAAATGTGCTCATTCATAAATATTTGCAATGCAGCAGCACAAAGAACTCCTGTGGTCATCACACAATTGCTGGTCTGTGGCAGGAACATACACATTGATGACAGAAGCCAGGACAAATGGGCAATTTGGTTACATTTGCTCTGGAACTGAGCATTAAAAAAAAAAAAATATCCCAAAAAGTTAAACAATCCCCCACCAAGTTACAGCCTCTAGCTCTAGAGTTTGATCACCCTAAGCTCCAGCATCTTCTAGTCTCCTTTTTTTTGTGATCTGGGTAGTTATCAGCTGCCTGTGAATCCTGCCCCACCTTCAGCAACAGCCTCAAGACCTTCCAGACAAGGCTCTGGGCCATCCTGTGTGAGCAACACTGACAACATCATATTCTCACAATGTTAAATGGGAATCACAGAGGCTGCTGAATGAAGTGTATCACTCGAGGCCTGACTGTAAGACAAACTAACCATGCTCTAGAACATGCTAAAAAATACATGCATACCAATGGTCCCCCCTCCTCAAGGGACAGCAACAGGATCATTCCAACACATCTGGGTACTGCAGATAAGGCCAGCATTATATAGCAGTCCAGGTCACAGCTCTACCTCCCAACTAGCTCACACTCTTTATTTTTTCTTTATTAGAGGGAGGTTTGCAACCATCTAATCCTTGAACAGGTCAATCACAACTGTGTATGAAGATATTTCAGGCAGAAGGAAGGAAAGCAGATCATTGCCTTTGACATTGTTCCCTTTTTCAGCTGGGTGACTAGTAATTAATTCCTGTACAACAGAAAAAAATGTACAGAAGCCACCCCGTGGTGGGACACACTATTAAAGCACTTTCATCTTGGAGGCAGGAATGTCTTTACAGAATAACTAAAACAAAGCTCAAGGGAGTTCCTTGAGCCATCACTTGTGAATGCACAATGGCATTAATTAATTAAGTGCATCTTGTAGCAAGGTGACCAAGACCAACCGAAAATTGCTGAGGCAGCTTCACCAGGCCACAAATCCCAAATCCACACAGGTTTTCTGTGATCAGAAACACAGCACTACATGTGCTGTTCTATGCCTCAGATGGTCACAGTAAAACACAGCTCCTCTGCACACATTTCAAAGTTTAAGTTAAGCACACAGATAGCAAAACCCAAAACAACTGGTGCTAAANCCATCACTTGTGAATGCACAATGGCATTAATTAATTAAGTGCATCTTGTAGCAAGGTGACCTAGAGCAACCGAAAATTGCTGAGGCAGCTTCACCAGGCCACAAATCCCAAATCCATGCAGGTTTTCTGTGATCAGAAACACAGCACTACATGTGCTGTTCTATGCCTCAGATGGTCACAGTAAAACACAGCTCCTCTGCACACATGTGAAAGTTTAAGTTAAGCACACAGATAGCAAAACCCAAAACAACTGGTGCTAAATATGCCACTGAAGGACTTTGGTTCTGCTCTGGCAGGAAACCACACTTGCTAATCTGACAGCTTTTCTCAGCTGAAGTTCCATGTTCTTCATCCCATTAAAGGTTTAAGAACAATGTGCCTCTATCACCATTCTTAGATGTGTTTTGGGAAAATGCTCTATAGTTACAGAACACCATAATTTGAAGCTATCAATTAGCAAGTAGGATTGCAAGATTAAAAGTGGACAGCTCATTAAAAAAATAAATAATCTCTAAGCACATCAGCAGGTGAAAGGATTTGCAACATGATACAGAGCAAATGCTTTTCAGAATCTGAAATACCTTTCACTTTCCACAAACAAACAGATATTTCCTGTTGTATATCTTAAAACCTTTCCTTCTGGTGCCTCGAGGCTGTGAACACAGCTTCTCACATTGCTCCTTAAAGCATTACAATGTTCAGCAGGACAAACACGACTACAATCAGAGAGGCTATTTAGTTTCATCAAAATTAACATACCTAATTCTCAGAAATGTAACAGAAGAGGATGCACTATGAGCTGTCAGCTGCCCAAATATTTTGTACAGTATCAGAAATACAGTCTGCTGCCCTGGGTACTGTAACACACATGGCATGACTGTGTTGGTGTAGAAGTGCTCTTTNAAAACCCAAAACAACTGGTGCTAAATATGCCACTGAAGGACTTTGGTTCTGCTCTGGCAGGAAACCACACTTGCTAATCTGACAGCTTTTCTCAGCTGAAGTTCCATGTTCTTCATCCCATTAAAGGTTTAAGAACAATGTGCCTCTGTACATGTGCATATCACCATTCTTAGATGTGTTTTGGGAAAATGCTCTATAGTTACAGAACACCATAATTTGAAGCTATCAATTAGCAAGTAGGATTGCAAGATTAAAAGTGGACAGCTCATTAAAAAAATAAATAATCTCTAAGCACATCAGCAGGTGAAAGGATTTGCAACATGATACAGAGCAAATGCTTTTCAGAATCTGAAATACCTTTCACTTTCCACAAACAAACAGATATTTCCTGTTGTATATCTTAAAACCTTTCCTTCTGGTGCCTCGAGGCTGTGAACACAGCTTCTCACATTGCTCCTTAAAGCATTACAATGTTCAGCAGGACAAACACGACTACAATCAGAGAGGCTATTTAGTTTCATCAAAATTAACATACCTAATTCTCAGAAATGTAACAGAAGAGGATGCACTATGAGCTGTCAGCTGCCCAAATATTTTGTACAGTATCAGAAATACAGTCTGCTGCCCTGGGTACTGTAACACACATGGCATGACTGTGTTGGTGTAGAAGTGCTCTTTGTAGCATTTAATAAATTAAAAACTCACTATCAGTTAATCTTAAGGAGCCAGATTGTTAAAGTGGAGTGGTTGTACACATGCAAATTGTTGTGAATGTCTTACCTGTAGCCTGCATACACAAATACTGTAGATGATTTCTACTTGTATTTCAGGTATTGACAGCAAGAAGTGAGGTTTATCCAACTGTATGCCCTCAAATTTTAAAATTCTGGAATACACAAAGGGTCTAGCCTGCACAGAGCGTGTATGCTTTCTACAGAATATAAATTATTAGGAATTAAACCAGCTTTCCTTATGACAAGAAATTAAGGAAATCCATCATTCCTCTTCCTGCTCATCTTCCATTTCAGTCACTGAGTCTGATGAGACCATCATTGAGTAGGATGAACAGGATAAATAAGTATGTCTTCCTGAATTCCTCCATGAAGTACATATCAAAGAATAATTGCTTTAAGAATAGAATTTGCTGTTACTGACTTTCTTCTCCTTTAATCTAAAGGGAAAAGAAAAGGAAAGAGTCAAATCTATGAGGAATTCCTCAGAGGAAACAGTTTACCAAGTTGATTTACTTAGATACAAACAGCGAGCAATGCAAGTTTTTTCCCTCAATAAATGGGAATAAACCAGTAATTCATAAAGAAAAGTATCTAAAGAAAAGCCTTCTTCCCATCCTGTCTCAGTATCTACTGAAGCCCTCCTCCTGGTACATGAAGCCTGTCTCTCTCACACCCAGCCCAAAGGCTTCAGCAAAGGAGGAAGGTCCTTTCCCTCACATACTGACACTTCACTGTCAATTCTGTGATGTTACAAATCAATATAGGTTTTATATTTGTGGTTTGTCTGTCTGAAAGCATGTTCTGGTCCAACATATCTAACATGCTAGTAACAGTTCCAGGGACACAGCTCTGATAGCACAGGAGGAGTGAGGCAGTTATTAGCCTATATACACTTTTAAGACTTGCCTCTTGGAAAGCAGGAAAAGAGGGAAACAAATTCTCAGGATTACACATTTCAATGTGATCACTGAAAACTGAGATTTCACTGAGCAGGGATTTCGCAGCATCTGCTGGCCTCTAGTGGCCTGCAGCCCAGCCTTGCTTCACTGAAGCCCTTCCATGCTTCAAGTACTCACTCTTCAAACACTTGCTTTGATAAACCTGAGATTTCCTTGCTATAAATCACTTAGGTAGAGCTGCGTGGAAAGGAGAATAATTACTGACCCACCTTCGGTTACATGTCTCTTGATATATCTGTAGATTGTGCTCATTCACATTGAATTCTTTTAATATAGCATCTCTATTAGGATTCCTTAAATTCGTATGGGTGTCATAAAGGAACAGCTGGTTGTTAAGCTCCTCCTGACGTTTCCGAAGTTGCCGACACGAGGAGTAAAGTTCTTCTTCACTTTCCTGCAAAAGAATATTCAAAATTAGAGAAACTTGCAAGACACATCCATGAAATCAACACAGTGTGACTGATTATTTTGTTTGCCTAAATATATCCTTTATATAGGATATTTTATAAAATTAGTTTTATGAGATCTTTCTGGAAACAAAGCAGTTAAACAAGCCATACCTGTTAATCAGGAACATTCCAGCACAATGCCTGTATCTAAAAACTTCTATTGTAATATTTTTCCCCTAATAAGACATGTCAGTCTGTCCAGGAAAGGAAGAAACGCTTTATCATAGTAGGACATCATATTACAACTGTTCTAAACTTTTTTCTTTTTTTTAAAGGAGTTTCTTTTTTGACCATTTCATCACATTTGTGTCCTACACTACATACTACCTGTCCTGGTGCTTTCCTATTGAAATCTAGACTAAAGGTGGAAATATTTACTAGTGAGTAGGACTTCAAATAGCAGCAAGTGCTCAGATGATAAAGAAAGGACAGATCCTGTGTTGCTTGGAGCTAAGGCAATTCAATACTTGCAGATTAAATTATTTAAGTATTTGTAGCATAATTTGCAGCAGTCCAAGTCTGCTGTTACATGCAGTCCACAGTACAAATTCTTAGAGTACTCTACAAGCATAAAATAATCATCATGATTGACTTAAAATTATTATAAATACTTCCAAACTTTGGTTTCAAAAGCTGCGGCCATTATGGAGTTGCTAGTGGGGAATAGTACTGGCAGGACTGAAGTCTTAATTTTCACATCAGCAGCAAAAACAAGTTACTCATCCTACAAGAAATGACATGCAATCAATAAATGTAATAAATCTAAACATTTTCAGAGGCAGCATACTAATGAGGCTGCCTCCTACCGCACTCAGTCTAGCTCTAGGAAAACTGACAGGTTTGCAACATACCCACTGGGGTTTAGTTACAGCAAGAAGATACTTTCCTAAACTGTCTTTATTACCCTGAAATACATTCCTACTGATTGAGGTTTTTAAAGTATGTTTTTTCTTTTATTTCATTTACTATTTTTGAAAAAAGAAATAAAAAACAGGGGAAGGAAATTTTGCATTCCTAAATCACAAAGGGAAAAAAAAGCAGACTGCCAATTACTCATTTGTAGGTGTAATCACCAAGATGCATATGAACTACCATTTCCTTCCTGTAACTAAAGGTATGTACAAATCTAGACTTGAGATATAAAAATGGCCATTTCAATCCTTATGTTAAAATATTCTCTGACCAGAACACACACCTTCTGATGCAAGTAAAACCATTTTCAAGCACAGAAGACGTGCTTCTAAATCTAAAAAAACCTCCTCAATATAGTACCACTTCTACAATGTCAAGAAACCCCACTAACTTCAACAGAAAGTGCATAAGGCAAATGTGCGTGTTTCTATCCTGCTTCTCTATTCCTGAGAAATTCCACAGCCATCTGTAATTCCCCTTTATAATTTCATATTTCATTTCCCAGAGTATGCAGATGGGCTCTGCATATAAACAGGTCTGTTAGGAAATTCTATCATCTTATGGAGGGTCACTATTCTTTAAAAAATAAAAAAAACCAAAACCAAAAGTGGCAGAAGAACAGATGGAGACAGCCTTGATCTTTTCTGATGCTTCTTGAATGATCTGGCAAAAGTTCTACAAGTTGATTAACCATGGCAAAGTCCTACTTTGTTGCAGACTGCCAAACTAAAAGAAAAAAATTTGAAATTCCTCCTGAAACTGCATCACCACTCAGACATCAGAGACTATAAAAACCCTGCTGCATCTTCATTTGGCTTAAGCAGAAGGGGTTTCCAGAGTGCAAAATGTTCTTGTGTCAGAAGACTTGGTGCTGACAGATTGGGAGACATACTGCTGCTATGAACAACACTTTAAGAGCTGCTGCTGCCTCAGGCAGATAATGATCTGAATTTCTGAAGAGAAACCACGGCAGAAGGAATTCACAACATATCTACAAGTGATGCCTATGTACAACAAATTAGGCATGGCTGCTGCCAGTCTCCTGAAAGGCAGCAAAGCCCAAGAAAGAAGCAGTTTATCAGGACTCCTCTATCAGACTCGTGTCCATGAAATATAAACATTTTAACCATTATCTTCAAAGCACGTAGGTCTCTGGTTTAGCAGCACACTCCCGCTCCCATGTCTCTGGCTAGCTAACAGAAAGAAGCCACCTTGGCTACCAAACACCACCACTGCACAAAGGCATTTTACATCATGTGTTACAAGGTGGATTTTTAAAAATTTGATGAAGATTACTTGATAAAGGCTGCCATAGCTTTGTGGGGGAGTGAATTGAGTAATTTCCATTTCAGTGTAAACAACTGCAGGTGCAAACCCCTCCAGAGACATAAATGACTTAAAAGTTAGCAGAAGCTGGTGTTTTCATCAGAAAATATAATGTACACTGGTGTGAACTGCAGCATAAGCCTGACTAGTGTAAATCAGAAGTTGGACTCTTTTTTTTTTTTTCTTTAAATATTGAAAGCACCCTGAAATACCTACTTCTCAGAAACATCTCGAAACTTTCATGTCATGGCCTCTACAGCAGTGGATTTAACTTGTATAAAACACTAATAAGACAGAGAGAGAGTCTGAGAATGATCCTGCTTCAAATCAACATGTGGCAGCACCTTTGGAACACCAACAATTGCTGTCCACAGATCTGCCACTTTAATGCTGGGCTTCATGAGCAAGGATTCATCATTACAACCTGATCTAGTAAATGTGTTTGTTTGGTGGCCCTGCTAGGCAGGGGGGTTGGAACTACATGATCCTTGAGGTCCCTTCCAACCCGGGTCATTCTGTGATTACTTCTTCCCCCTGTATGTTAAAAATTACTAATACTTTGTTTTAGGCTTAAAAAACAAAGGAACCAGAATGTATCTTTCACCCAATAGGCTGTTTATTTTAATGAAACACTGGGATAAATTACTATCTTATCTTTCTAAAGTATTGTGTGGTTTGTTTTTTTCCACTTATGTAGTAGGACCTTTTAAAAAAGATTGTTCTACAGAGTTTAAGCTAGCTTTGTATGGCATCAGTATGACCATGGTGCTTCAGAAAAACTAGTGGAGGTAATAAGGCTTTGCTAGTGCATTATTTAACAACTGCATAATTTGTTCACCCAAGGGGAGAAATACTCAATTTATTGGTCTCTCATGGCATCTACAGAAGAAATATCTGATAAAAGCACATCAGACAAACAACAAACTAAATCCTCATTTCCTAGTTTCCACAAGGAACTGATAACATACACCCTAAGTGTGCAAAAATCCCCCCAGTGGTTCTCACCAGAATTTGCTGCATTTCACAGTGAACCAGAAGTGAGGCCAGTTCTATATCCTCACTGTAGCCATTCTTGAGAGGAACTGATCTAAAACCTGGTGGGAAAAACATACACAAAGGACAGTTCAGAGTCAAGGCAAAGGGTTATCTTTCACTAAAAAGTGATGCATAGAGTCCTGAAGGCTAACAGGCCCTTCATTGCTCAAACACCCCAGTGCTGAGAGCAGGCTTTGCTATGGCAATTTCAGGAAAGCAAAGGCAAAACTTCATACACACTTGAAAACTAAAGCCAGAAGCAGAGGAAAGCAGAAAGTTTACTCTACATACATCATCATCATCTAAGGTAATTAAATAAATTCACTGACATCAAAAAGGAAAAAGAATCTTCTCAGATTTTACTCTGAGTACATCATCATGCTCCTGGAGTGAAACATATAGTAAAGACAGTGTAAATAATACTACTTAAGACTTTTTTTCCTCAATTTTTTAAAAGAGGAATTTCAAGAGGGTGATATTATTATTTTACTTATAATTTAAAAATTGACTCAATGAACTCAGATCAAAACAGGACTTGTTCTCTGGCATGTCAGAGCAAATTCACAATATAACAACACTGAACAGCATCTGACTTAGCCCCTCATTATACCTGATCTTACCTGATTTGATTCCTTTGATGGGAAAAGTAGCATGTGCTAAGAAATTTGGATCACTGAACATATCCTCTTCATAAACAACAAAGCGCAGAAATGCCAGATTTGGATCATAAATTTCAAATTTAACTTGCTCTGGACATGGTGCCCAAACTGGATTAAGGCCGTTGTCATCTGGAATGAAATGGAAGAATTTGCAGTAGGAAGCAATAATTTAAATTCATTTGCATACCAGTATGTATCCCCAGACATTTTCTGGGAATAGAAAGGCCCAAAAATCCTATTTACCATCTGTCTCCTGTTGAAACCTTGCTTCAGAAGGTTTGTATTTGTTTATTTATGGGGGGAGACAGAAGGAAAATTGTAAAGAATGAAAACTCATGAAGAAAAGCTATTATTTGGATTGAATAAAACCTACTTGGATACATATTTGTAAAACAAAGCTAATTCATTGCTCATATTCATAAGCCTCATGCTCCATATCCCACTAAAAGCATGAAAAGGCATGGGAAGACTAATTTACAATTCTAAGACTGAGTAATCTGGTAGGTGTGCCACTGCCAGGAAGTTTGCTCTTTACAGTCTTGGCTGCTTCCTACAAAGAGTTAAAATCACCATTCTCTCCTCTGAAGTACTGAAGAGTCACAATTATATTCCTCTATCAGTGGTTTAGATAATTAAAACAAAAGCTTTTTATCTACTAGAGGTACTCTTCTGCACCCACAAATATTAAATGGAAAAATGGCTGACATACTGCCCCATTTTGGTGCACTTAAATGAAACTCCTGTATACAGAGACATGCAAACACACATCTTTTATCCAGAGCTCACCAGAAGTCAGTTTTGATCAAGCTTCTAAAGCACTGCAATTTATACTGCTTTGCAACTGTATATGCCCACGCTGTCACCAAGAGGATGCCAGTCTTACAGCCCAAGTTTAAATCAACACAGCCTGGAGCTCACAGTAGTAAGTCTTCATTTGGGCCAGACTTTTGGGAACTGACTAGTGCTGCTGGAGGCACTTTTGAGACAGCAGGGTTTAAAATATTCAAATGTACAAACATGCATATGCAAAAAACATGACTGAATTGTGAATTTGTTTTTAAACAAACCTCAACAGTACTAGCCTTTCTTTCTCAATTTTATATACATTGAATTTTCTCAAATTAGCTGACCCAGAGGCAGACAAATTAATACTATTGTATGATTCAGTCCCTGTCCAGGTATGAGGCTTGTCAGAGTTGGGCTGATGGTTGGACCTGATGATCTGAAAGGTCCCTTCCAACCTTGATTATGATTATGAAATTCACTAGTTCAATATTGCTTACTAGCAATAGTAAGCTTCAACATTCCTATACAGGTTGCTGGTCAATTACAGACAACATAAATTCATGGTCATCCTCTATTTTAGCACCCTGGAAGTATAACTGTATCCCCACAACACAAAGGTGCAGATACTCACTCACAACTGTTGTCTTGAATTTGTTGTTATCATATTCATTCCCACAAATTTCTACCTCTACAAAGGGACAAGCGATGCTTCTACCAAGTTTTGGGAGATGACGAGCACCTAAAACCTGCAAAAGCACCTGTGAATTACAACCAGCTCCAAAGGAAACTTGGCAACATTCTTTCTGTACAGAAGACAGTCTGCAGAACTAGAGGGGGGCAAAAAAATCCAGAAGAGCATGCAAAAATACAAACTCCCCCTCTTGAATATGTTTGTATGTATTAAACATACTGTCAATGCCACTAATAATTATAACTCCATAACTCAATGATTCCAAGATACTGTATCTGACAGTCATTACACACAGTCTGAAGTTCCAGAGCAGGCCTGCAACATGATTTTTTTGTCTTTCCTAGTCTTTATTATCCATCTACTTTTAAGATATTCCTGCTTTAAATTCACAGCCTCAGTTTAACTACTGTTTGCTACAGTTTAGAGAAGAGGTGATGTGTTTCTTCTTTCTCAGAAAAAATATTTTTAAAGGATGTTTCTTGCTGTACAACAACTGAGAACAGAAACAAGCTCAGTTCTTATTTGGCACCAGAAGTCAACATGGCATCATTTTCAAATTATAAACTCTGATTAACTCACAGTGTACAAAACATGATCAAATGAAGGACCAGCTCATTATTTTTTCTTCTTAGATATTTATAGTGAAACACAGAAATTATCTTCCACACTGGTAATCTCCAAACTAGTTAGTCTGCTATTAACCAACTTCCAAAAGAGCCCTTCTACTGAGAAGTCATTAGATTGAAAATGCAAGCTAGTTCATTTGGAAGTTTTATTAGCAATTATATAAAATTATCTCAGGGTTGTGTTTGCAGTCCAATTACACGTGCTTCATTAGCATGATAAAGATATGTATTTCTCTTCAGGAATGGATGGAATTAGTTTTATTCTCAAACACATGGACATTTAAAAATAGAGTATTATGTCAATCTGACAGATCTTGCTCTGAAACATAATAGATAGATTTTTTTTTTAGATATTTATAGACTTGTAAAAAACATTTTACAGAAGAGATTTACCCTCACTGTCATAATCATCTGCAATTTCCTCTTGGCATCATTTGGCATTGGATCATAGTCTTCACTTCGCATGCTCTCTGGCTGCAGAACGTAGCCAGTGCGTCCATTAAGTGAAAACAAGGCATGGTTCAATTGCATGTATTTATCTAGGGAGAGAATTAAACAGTCATAACATCAAATTCCCATTTGAATAAAATAAAAGTACTATTCTAATGGCGCTTCTCTGTAATTCATTCTGGTAACCTCTTTATCAGTTAAGTGGGAAGACTCTGTTCCGTTCAGTAACCACCCCTGACAGGCCACTCCACACCAATTTCAATTCTGATAAATGCAACTCCATTCACAATTAGTTTGCTCTCTGTGTCATAAGCTAGATGATTTGTACCATGAAGTGTAGCACAGGCTGAACAACTCTTCATCTACCTCAAACTTGTAAAATCTCTACTTGCTTTCTGCAGAGATCAGAGTGAAACAAACCTCTTCAAGTTTGGAGCTAGTCAGGCTCACATACAGAGCTCTGTCACACATTCAAACCCAATATTCAGTTCTTGCACATCCCTTCTTGCTCACAAGGACAAATAAATAGGGCACCCACAGCAAGCAGAACAGCAGAGGGACCAGAAAGGAGTTCATTTATGGTGACAAAGAATATTACCTGGAGTTTGGAAGTTAAGAGCCACCATCTGGGAACCACAAAGCCAGAGGCGAAATGGGTCATAGTTGGATGAATCAACCCTCTGTCCTTTAGGATAGACACGTGTCAGTCCCTTCAGGTTGTATTTCAACAACTCAACTGGTTTTTGCTTAACAATGCTCTCTGCCTTGGTTTCCACAAAAGAACGGATTTCTTTGAAATCAGGATTTTCTACACAAGGTGAGAGGAAAAATTAAAAGAAAGAATTTCATGTTTATAGTGCATTTCTACTAATTTTTATTATACTTTTTTTCTTTTAATGCAATAATTGCTACAGTTTTCATGCAGACATGGCAAATTGGTTAAGCATCAAATCTGAAAGTTAAAATTGCTTGCCTGCCATGTGCTTTACAGCAGGGCAGATAAGAGTTTGGAGTCATGTTCTTATCTCACCACTGCTAATAATGCAGTTCTGACCACTGTAACACATTATTTAAATGAGACATTTTTTCCAAGTTTAAATAGGGAGAAAAAAGGGTGAGTCAGGGTTAGCCAATGCCTCAAACAATGACAGTAATTATAATCTCTTCCCCACAATGACAGCTTATTAAAAACGTTTGCAAAGAAATTTAAGAAAGAAGGGCACATTTGCTGGTTACTCCAGCAGTAATGACAAAAAAGCTGTAAAAAGCAGTCTGTATTTCAGTGCCACATTCCACATCCACACTTACACACACCCCAGTCCTCATTTATAGCAGAAAGCATACACCTTTCCAACAGCTTACACATAAATAGCAAACATGCTCTTGGAATAAAATGATCTAATGCACATTAAATCCATTTTGAAGGGTTTCACAAACAAATCAGAAGTGTTCAGACAGCTTTTTATCTCAGACATGTCATCTGACATGTAAGTAGGGAGCTTGCCTTGGAAAGACCCTACAAGAGGGTGCTTTGTGACAGGCTGTTTGTGACAGTTGAATAGCATCAAGTTCCCTCATGTACAGTTTCAAAGTGTCTTTTGAAAACTGCTTGTGTGAGGCAGAACTTTGTTTTCCAGCAGAGAAAAGATAAACTTTTAGAACTGAAGGTAAAATCTAGCTACTGTCTGCAAAGACACTAGTAAGGGTGAAATTCAAATGTAACAGTAAAGGAAATACCTAAATTGTCCTTGGTTTTGCTTGTTGGCTTGCAATAGATTACCAGATCAGATAATTCAATAGCAATCAATTGATTCTTTTCCCAGTATTTCCTCCTGTTCTCCTGTAAAACATAACAAAGTTCTAGATTACAGATACACTGTTATGGCACAGTATCTCCAGGGAAACTCTAACAAAATGTCAAAGTTGAACATTCTTTCTTACTCAGACCTGAAAGCCTGAGAAGCCCTGAAGAATGCTCTCATGATGTAAAAGTCAAATTTGGGCCATGTTCTTTAATCATTAGGTCAGGATTTGATCTATTACTATTGAAGATCTGGTAAAACTACAAATGCCTATTAGTTATCAATGAATAAATTAGCCAAACAATTCCCTAACACTGCCCCTGCATTCACTGGAAGGGAGAATTACTAAACAGGATTAAGAAAAGTCTGGGCAAGGGCAGCTCAGATTTCACATATACTCTACTAGTGATTCCCAGCTCTGAACAGAACAATATCTACTTAACACTAGCACTGAACCAGTGCAACCAGATGTAAAATGGTTTAATGGTACCTACTTCGTACTACTAAGCACACTTCACCACTGAGACCTAAAGTGCAACAAAGACAGTACTCTGCTGAAAAAATCCTGTTGATGTGAATTTCTAAATTATGGAGCATTACTAAAAGAATTTAGGGAACAAGATTCACAGCATCAACAAAATGAACAAAGGGCAATATCAAGGGACTGAAGAACCAGGTGTTAGTAAGGTTTACCAGTGTGTAGCAGCTAAAGACAAAACCAATTTTCAATTTATAGCAGTACATAATAAATAAAATTGGACAGAATTTTATCAATACCTCTTCTGCAGTTTTCCAAGTGATTTCACGGATACTTTGGTACCATTCAAAGAGTTCTTCTACTTTATCAGTTGCAAACTCAACGCATGGATATTGTTCATTCTTAGGTTCCAGAATGAAGACAAAAGGCTTCTGGCGTTTCCCTTGTGTCATTTTCACTGTTGGGCAACAGAGTAACCAGAAATTTATACTAAAATCCAACAGCTCTTCTAAGATGTCATTGTTCAGTTGTAGTAATGGTTAGTATCTTAAGGTTTCATCATATTAAACGTACTAGCAGTATTAACACAAGCTGGTGTTTGGTTTTGGGTTTTTTTTAAAGAAATAAAACCATTCCTGCAAAACATGAGAGTATAATACTCAGCACAAAGTTGAGGAGTCTATGTGTAAGCATCAGAAAATACATACCCACGTTGTACATATTAAGTACCAGTATGCCACGACAGAGAGAGCCCAATGGATTGTCCTCAATCTGAAAAAGATGAATTAAAACCTCACCCTAAGTGTTCTCTTGAGTCAATACGCAGAAAACATTGACAAATAATAAGCCCACACTATTATATCTAACCTTAGATATAACCACTATGTTTAAAAGCCTGTTTCCATATCAAGAATTTCTCATTTTGAGAAACACATGAAAATCTCTAGTGAGATTAGTCAAAGCAAGTAGTGCAGCTTCTGGCCTGAGAAACATTTTTCAAGTCTGATAAAGCTGCAGAGAGCAGAGTGGGTAGTCAAAGACATACATTTTCCTCCAAATACTCCAAGCAAATCACTGGAAGTGATTTCAGAACAAGAATTCAACGTTTCACTTTTGACATTTTGTCATTTTTAAACTGCTTGCTATGGAGTTCCATTGTCTTTTGTTGAAGAGATCTTTGTACTAGACTCTGGACTAAAGATTCCATACTTGGTAGTAACAAGCAAAGGGTTAGTATGCATAAAAACTATAAAGGCAGGCAAAACAGCTAGTAAAATGTGTTTGGACACAGTTTTCTTATCTGAAAATATTAAGGCAATAATTACACAAACTAGTTAAAAGATACCAAGGTACATTATTCTTTAGCCAAACTACTCAAAAAATCTTAACAATTTTCATGAGTAGGAAATAATTTTTATCTTCTATCTCCTTAGGCAGCTTTCTATGAGGGATATCCTGACAAGAGACTTCCAGCATCAGAGAACATTCATTTCTTGGAGTTCTTTCAAACACAGCACACACACTCTTATTAACCAGAATTTCTCTTCCAGTGTCTTCTAGGGAATGTAAAGGACAGGCTTAACCCTCACCTGGCTTTCAAGTTCAGTAGAGCCATCAGATGGCAGTTCTTCTACATAATTAGATGGAAAGTAGTGTTGGATTTTTTCTCCATAATCTCCCTTCCACCTGAATTTAAGAAGAACAGTACATATATTTTTAAGAAAAATAAATAGTTAAAGGGCCTCAGGAGGCCTTTAATGAAGCAGCAATTCTCAAGAAATTGGTCATTTATACTCCATACTAGCTCATCCAGCTGGCTCTCACCAACATGTGTGAGATGAAGTAGCTAAAAGCTCTAACAAAGTGATCATTAACTGCAGCAGGAGATTATTTCAGAGGGATTACAGTTACCAAAAACCACAATTAATGACTCAAGAGGCCTTTTCCCCATCCAGTACTAAAAGTGCTATTATATGGTTGATCACCCTGCAGAAAGTATAGGCAAACATTAGATTCCCAAGCTTCCCAAGGCAGTTAAGTAAGAAAACTTCTTATGAAAGGACAATGTACAGATAACTTAGAAAAAAAAAAGTGTGTTTGGTCCTGAGAAGCAGAGCCAGAAAATAAACAGAGCAATGACAACAATGGTAAGAGTCAAGTGACTCCCCAGAGTACAGAACTGTTCAGAGAGGATGAATGTGTTTTGGAGATTCTGCAGTCTGTCACTGCTGTAGCATAAAAAATGGAAGAGACAAGAAAGCAGATCTGAAGATGGGGGATGATGGATTTTGAGTTGCTTGGTGTGGGTTTTTTTTTAATTCAGTGCCATTCATATTTATAACTTAATAAGCTTAATAAGCAAAATCTGATAACAAAGTTTTCAAAACCTGCTACCCAACATTCAGTATTTGTCTCCATTTAGTAGGTCAGCAGAAGTTGTCCTATGAGTAATCCTTGTCCTTACCAGCCTTCAGTTTCCTTTGTGACATTATGAATTAAAGCTCCTCGAGAGAAGCTCAGTTCATCACTTCTTTTGGCTCTGTATTCATACAAGGCTTTCACTGTTTTCTGTGGCTTTAAGAGAAACAGAGCAAAGGGGTCAACTAGGGGAACAAGTCATAAAATAATCAATAATGCAACATTAATTAAAAAAAAGAGGGGGAACTGAATCTCTTTCATTGTTCTGAAGCCTAAAAAACATAATGCTAAAGTTCCAGAGTTACATCTATTGGTGGAAGCGAGTGATGCTCCTTAACTGAAAGTCTTCAAGTACAAGCTTGATAAAAAAAGAAAGTATTCACACACAGTTGGAGCCTGCGGGTTTAAATGCTTTCAAAGCCTCCACTTCAAAACCACATCTGCTATCTCACTGGTCACATTTCCTTTAGGCAGATGTCTAGTTTCTGCAGGACAAGCATTTCTTTATCTTGAATCTAGTACTACCTAAATTCTTCAGCAACAATGCAAATACATTGGCCAAAAAGACTGAAAAGAATTGCAGTGACAATATTTACAAGCAGGTAAACTTCTATGAGAAGTAGACAAGCCCTTACAAGAATTAAGGACAAACAGATGTTTGCTGTCCCACTTGTTTTTAAAACATTCTGTAGGTATCTTAAAAGAAGAGAAACTTCAATAACTCATTAATAAACCAAACCCACAATTTTTATATACAAACCACATAAACTCTGCAGCTATTTGTGCCAATGGGATGTACTAATTCTGCATGCAGATAACTAACAGTGCTCATAAACTCATATATGGATTTGGGATTCCCACACTGTATTTTGCTTACATGAAAATTCAGCTTTCTCAAATTGAATCACCCCATAAGTAATTTGGTTTGGGAGCATACCTGTATACCTACTGAATTGCTTCCACAGAATCAATAGCAAGAAATGCCCAAATCTCCACTAGGGACAAATCAATACAGGATTTGCACACAATAAAATGTGTTGATACAAATTTTAAAGAGATGATAGAAAAAGACACACCCTTTAAAATTTCTGTGGTCCCATAATATTTTATGGGACCTAATATTTTCAGTTATCCTTTTCATTACTACTAACATGAAATCAACAAACAAGATACATAATTTTCAAAAGTCTTCAGTAAGTTTGAATATCTCTAAGCATACCACTGTAGGGGTGATTTCACTGGGTTCCACATACAGCTTGACATCATACAGGGAGTTAAAATCTTTTTCCTAAATGAAAGAAGGGGAAAAAAAAAAGAAAAAATAATGAAGTTACAATAATCAAAACTTCTTGAAGTATTTAGTATTAATAGAATATTCATTACTGAAACGACAATACACAGGCAAAGAGAAGAGAAGCCAGAGCCTGTGCTATGCTTGTTTCTCTAGCTGAACATGACTTTGTTTTTTAACAAATAAAATGCCAAAAAACCAAAATAAGTGTATGCCTCAGCTTAATGAACAGGAAAACACAATTAACAGCAACACTGCACAAATATAATCAAACAACTTTGAGATTGTGAGTATCCTTTTCTGTGCAGCACATACAAGTTCCATGTTACAGTACTTCAGTTCCATTATTAGTTCCACTATTAGATTAAAATTCTAAAACAATATCCACATTTTTCATCTTATTCTCTCCTTATGTTCCCATTTGGACCTTGTCCTAGGATACTTAAAGATTTAGAACCTTAGCCATAGACAACATTATAAAAAATCCTCAGGGCTCAAGTCTATTAACCTGCTTCTAGTCTTCCCAGAAGAAATAAAATCATTATGTTTTGAATTTTTCAAACACATTAGATGTGTTTTTCTTGCAGCTTCTAACAGACATATTTGAAAGCAGAAGACAGAATCTCAGGCTTTCCACAAGCCAGTTACCTGGGGACTGGACTAGATGGTCTTTTGAGGTCTCTTCCAACCCCTGAGATTCTGTGATACCTAGGGCTTAGCTCTCTTGTCATAAAATACATCCATCCAGGTGAGCCTCTATTTTAAGCTAATTATCTGGACTCCTACGTTAGCCAATGGACAGAGACAAGTATCACTTGGGGAGATATCCTCATGATTATCTCAGAATGATCTTTCAGAGGTTCATCTCCTTGTTTTTTACTGCAGGAGACAGCTGGATAAAATCCCTGAGGTGGCTCCAGTGCAGTGAAGTGAATGCCACTGCCCATCCAGAGCAGGAGGCACAGCAGAATATTAAATTTTTTCTGAAATGCTTAACAATCAGCATCTACATAGATACTTTATTATCCCTGCCCACTCCAGCAATAGAACTGCAGGCAAGGCTACAATAAAAAAACCTTTTTTTAGCAAAAGGAACTATCCCCCAATTCACAGAGCAGCTTTTCTAATCAAAACATGAAAAAGGCAAGAGCTGACTTGTAATCAAAGAAGCTTTTTTCACCACGTTATCTCAAAAATCTTTGTCAGAGAGTAGTCAGTATAACCATTCTAATTTCACAGCTAAGAAAACTGCCTGTTTAACTCTCAACAAGGTCACCTGCCACAGCCAGAACTAAACACAGCATCCCCAGGTGTAGGCTCTTGTACAAAGTCCACCTCTTACCGTGCTGGAGCGCTCCAGCAGCTCCTCAGTCACTGGGTACCGCAATTTCATTTTCCTGTACAGTGGATGCTTCTCATAATAGCTCACCAGCTCCACCAAACTCTCAAAATATGCTGAGGTCCCAAGCACAAAATGGCGACCTTCTTGCTGAATTCGGAAGTGCTTCACCTTCCCCTCCGCTCTGTAAAACAAGGGCAGGTACTGGTATTACAATATATATTTTCTATTAGTATTACTGGTATTAGTGCTGCAAACTGGACCAAAACTCTTTGTGCATCTAAATCCTGAGAAATAATTTCTCCCTCTTCCAAAGCACCATTTATTCAGAGAGAATTAGTGGTACTTGATTGAATTCACAAAAAGACACTCTCTCTTTTCTACAAAGAACAAGGTCTTGGGATAAATAATTGGCTTTGCTTAGATTAAAATTCCCTATTTTTTTTCCTCTGCAGATAACATAAATGAGAAGAGAAGGCTCAGAGGGGACTTCAGAGTAACTTCTCAGTACCTGAGGGGGACCTACAGAAAGGCAGGGGAAGGAATTTTTAACATAATATCAGATGGGAGGACTAGAAACAATGGATATAAATTCGAGGGGGATAGATTTAGACTAGACATAAGAAAGAAATTCTTTACTGTGAGGGTGGTGAAACACTGGAACAGGTTGCCCAGAGAGGCTGTGGATGCCCCCTCTCTGGAGGTGTTTAAGGCCAGGTTGGACAAGGCACTGAGCAGCCTGATGTAGTGGGAGGTGTCCCTGCCTATGGCAGGGAGGTTGGAACTCGATGATCTTTAAGGTCCCTTCCAGCCCAAACTACTCTATGATTCTATGATCTGATCAGACTGAGAGTCCCTCTGGAATCCACTGTTGCTGATCTGCTGCTCTCCTTAAGTGTCAGACACTTTCCCCTCAAAACAATCAGCTGTCTCTTCCCTATAGTTATTTCAAAAGAGAAATATCTCTTGTGCTTGAGGGGAAGGTTTGTGCTTACAATGATAATAGTAAACCCATTCACTGATGACCACCCACACACATTTTGCATCTTTGTAAAGCTGCTGCCATTTTGGTACTTCCTTGTTTTCCTCATTATGAAATGGTTTTATTGAGATGCTGCATCACAAGTTACTTGAATATCCACCTTAGGAACAGCAGAAAGCTTATAACCAAAGCACATGGGGGCCTGAGGAATTCTGGACGTCTTCAATACACAATAAGGCATGTTAATAATAGAAAAACAAGTATTTGCTTTTCCAAAGCAATTTTATATGTTGCAGTAAAACCCATTTTTTAAAAAAGTGTAATTTTATTTGAAGGCACAGTGGAAAACACCACAACTCTATGCATATTTCTGGAGGAACCACAGCTTCAAAGATGTTTTTCCTGACTAGAAAAGCTGACAATTTCATTTTGACTTATCAGTTTTGTCAGTTATATGACAGCACCAAATTTCCAGGGGATAAGGACATAAAATTGCTGCTGAACTAGCATCAAGAAAACTTCAAAATAACACCCTGTAGTAAGAAGTGTCAAAGTTTGAAAGCAAGAATTTTATGACTCTAACGAAACCCCACAGTATTCTAAAAAACACGATATAATAAGAAAAAACAAATCAGTGTTGGGCTCCTAGGTATTGTAGGCATATCTGTCTTTTCTTACCTGAAAGTCATGGCAAATGAATCAGGCTCATCTCTTTTTCTAATCAGAAAGGCTCCGTCTCGAGGAATTCTCATCAGCATATCTTCTGCCTCTCCCCGACTCAAGTTGCTGTAGTACCAACTGCAACAGTCAAAAAATCACAATGGACAAAGGGTAATAAAGATCATCTAACAACATTCTACACAAGTAACAGTGTTATTAAATATATAGTTTCAAACATTACAAGAAAAATTACTCATTGGATATTCCCCATCTCACCACCTAGGACAACTGCTCATTACAAAACACTGCAACACAACAGCTTGGTTTGGATAAAAGCATCAAGAATATATTAGAACACCCTGTCTGCCTGACGTGGTAAAACATAAATCTGCATTTCTTCCATAAACAAAACCACTGGATCCTGATTTTAATCTGACACTCTGTTTTCAGTAGTGTATTCAGTTTTGTCACAGGGAAAAAAGAGAAAGCACAGACAAAAGAAAGAGAGTAGGCATTTGAACTCTGATTTAGGGCTTGAGTTTATCTTTCACCATAAGGATGGATCTAACTTGTATCTAGTATTCCTTCAGTGAAGCCGTGGCCACTAATACTGGCATTACATCTCCACCTATACAGGAAAGCCTAACATCTACTCAACCCTCCCCTCTTACTGACTTCCAAAGTTATTTGGGAATGGTCAGTGACTCCCAGATCTCAGGGGGAAGAATAAGAAATTTTAATCACAGAAAGAGATTTACTTTTTCTCTATGTAAAGGAAACAGAACAGAGGGTAGTGACGGCAGTGCTCTGACAGCAAACAAAAGTGATGTCTGTCCAGGATCTATGTCAGGCAAGCATCAAGCTATGCTACTCCCTAATAGCATGAGGGGAGAGCAGCCAAACCAGCTCTAACTGGGGCGAGATGCAGGGTAGGATTAGGAAAACATAACTGTTTGGGCTGACTGCCCCAGTTATAAAGCTTCCAGATGGCACAGACCATGACCACTTAGCTGCTAGACCACTAAATATCCAAACAAACCCACTGAGTGTTGTAGAACACTGCTAAGAGAAAGAAGGAACTGGAATGCTTCCACAGCTCTATAGTTCTCACTGATTTTCCCAGCTTCTGCTAGTAAATGTCCTTCCCAGTGGCTGCTCTCTGTGGTTCTCACAAACAGTGATCTTACTCAGACTTTTCCTTTTCCCATACATACTCTTTAGTCTCATGAGGGTTGGAATTGGGCACAGCATCAGTCAGACGCAGCTCAAATTCAGCACATCGCAAATGGGCCTCCTTGTAGTGTTGAATGAGATCATAAATGCTATCAAAAGTGAGGTTGTCTGTCAGGTAGTATTTCACAGTGTCCCCATCACTTGAGGAACGGATCCGGCAGTGCTGGACTCTACCTGACCTCCTGAAGAAATGAGGGAAAAGAAGGTTTTGTAACAGGTTTTCTCCTTTTGAATAATTTCTTTACCTGTTCCTGGTCCTTGGTGAGCTTAAAAACAGAGAGAGAAATCTGTATCATCTCATAAAACAATAATAAAAAAAAAAGCAGCAAAAATTCCTGACAATTAATAGTGATTTTCAACCCACAGTGTTTTAAAATCTAGCATGCACTTAAGTCCCTGAAAAATCTGCACTGCTTGTTCTCTGGATCAGAAATTCATCTGATATTCTATTCCTCATAAAGTTACGACTAGAGGAAAAACACCCAAACTTCCAAAAAGCAATCCAACCCCTCAAAACTATTGTTTTCCCTATAGAAGATCCTCTCATTGAATAAAAAAACCCATTTTTGGTAATAAAGGTAAATTCACGAGACAACCCTTTCAGTGTGGAAACCAATAAATTACTACAAAATTAAAAGATCAAGTTTTGACCCAGTCATTGAGGGAATAACAAATTCCTACTGTAGCTCAAGGAAAAAAGGAGGAGATCAAACCAGTGAGTCCTGTCTTGACAACTCTAACACTTCAGAGAAAGTCTGCTGTGCCTAAATGGCCTGGTACTACAATGAAGTGTAATTTATAACACAGTCTTTCATAATTCCATCATTGATATTGTAGTAATTGTAGCAACTCCATATTCCTACTTACTCTCAGCTCTAAGTGCATACTTGAAAAACACACACATCTTTACACAATGCCATCAAACAAACAAATGAAACAGATGATTCTTTCATTGACAAACAGTCACTATACCAGAATGACAAGGTGCAATCATTAGGGAAAGCCTCACTTTCCCTAACTAGGAATGTCCCATCCTTGCCACCCATTTCAGCACAATACTCCTGGAGCAGTTTCTCAGCAGTTGTTCTCCCCTCTTTCATTTTCCCATGGAACCACTTCTCTTTTAAGTGCAGTTCAGTACGTTTCACCTCCTAGACCAGAAAATAAGAATTTCTGTAATGCATTTTTAATTTTCTGCTTTCAAAACATAAAACTTGTTACTGATATAACAATATACTAGGTCAAGATCCTGGTCTCCCTAACCCTTATCTCTCCTTCCACAAACAAGCCAATCACCTTTACAGTCTCTCTTGTCTCTCCTCTCCACTCAAAGCACTTCTTCAGAGCAGTGATCAACTTTGGCCTTGCTCAAATACACAATCAACACAATAGGAAAGGATGCAACAATCCAAACAGCAGTTTATATTTTCAAGGCAAAGCATTCTGCTGTTAATCCATAGTTTCTAGTCAG
Source organism: Turnix velox (assembly GCA_013400935.1). Classification (NCBI taxonomy): domain Eukaryota; kingdom Metazoa; phylum Chordata; class Aves; order Charadriiformes; family Turnicidae; genus Turnix; species Turnix velox. The sequence continues at coordinate 181,923 of VZTY01031409.1, forward strand.
CTGTTTCCAGGATTTATATGTTGTTCTTCCCTGCATATTAATTATTTTACTATATTAACATTAAGATGAATGGGCAAAATATTCTGGATTTGCAGAGAACTTGGAATCACACACATACATGAAAGAGTGTGCACAAAAGCCTTTGTAAGTTTTTATCTCAAGATACACTTGCTCTCTGACAGAGATCCTGTACAATTTCAACACTGGCACCAAAAAAAACAATATACATAAGCAGACACTGAAGTAATCTGAGAGAATGAAAAGAATTCACTTAAACAACAAAACACAGCCTTCACCTTTGATGAATCTTCATCAGCATTCTGTTCTATATCATCGCTGAATGAAAGCTTCTCATCAGCAATAGCACAGTAGTGCCGAGTCCATTTCTAAAAAGTTGAGATATTAAAACCATTAATAAGACCAAGGAAAACTCCCTAACCACAATTTCAAATCAAGCTAAACTCAATAACAACACAATAGTAACCAAAATCCATTCTTCCCTTCTTTCATACCTATTCATCTGACAGTATTACTTACACAGATACTGAGAAAATTCATGTAAATTTGCAGTATTACACAACCTAGTAACTGTCACATAAATGATACCTGTTCTATTGTGTCCCACATGTAAAGTTCTCCTTGTTGCTTTTTTTCTTCTTTCTTGTCATCTAAGTTCACATCAATGTCTCCCTTGGGCCCCAGTTTTTTGTGCTTAAAAACAAAGCAAAAATCCAGACATATATGCACATAGAATCACAACAGGTTCTAGTCATAATATTTCAGCATCCTCAGAATTACTGCAAGTATTTCTGCACAGTCACCTTCTGTTATTACCATAATACAGCTGTACCACAAGGTCTCATGCAACAGGACTGTAATTTCTTTCTTTAAAATTTGAATACAGGTTAAAAGGTAGAGGTATTATGTAAGTAGTGAAAAAACAACTAGTTTAATAAGAGCTTGCCATTCTTTAAGAACAGAAAATATAGAATCATAGAATGGTTTGGGTTGGAAAGGACCTTAAAGATCATCAAATTCCAAACCCCCTCCCCCTAGATCAGGCTGCTCAGTGCCTTGTCCAGCCTGGCCTTAAACACCTCCAGAGAGGGGGCATCCACAACCTCTTTGGGCAACCTGTTTCAGTGTTTCTCTACCTTCACTGTAAAGAACTTCTTTCTTCTCTCCAGCCTAAATCTATCATCTTCCAATTGACATCTATTAGTACTAGTCCTTAAACTAGAAGTTACACATACAAAGAAAAAAAGATAAAACAAGAATACTGCTGCAGAGTGCAGGAGACAGGAACAAAAAACAAAGCAAAACAAAACCAGAAGGAATTAAAAGATACAAGGTATTCAGTCTTCTGCAAGAAAAATGAGCTGAAGGGGAATTTTTTAAGAAAAGTTCTGTTTGCTTAAGAGTGCCCACCGAAAAGAGGGGCTACAGGTAACATCAAAGACTGAACTGCAGTGAACGATGGGATTAAACATGTCTCATGTGATTAATCATTAACTACCTGTTAGTTAAACATCTATTACATCCACCTCTGCATAGCTACTGTAGGCAGATGTCAATTTGACAGGTTATTGGAAATATTCCACAGGCCCTTAGGAGGAGTTGCCTCGAGTGTTTACTGACATTTTCCAAACAGAAGCCAAATAACACAAATAGCTCATGGGCACCTGCTGATGTATTGAAAAGACTCTTTAATGTTCTCTTAGATAGGATAGGGTGATATGGACGTTCTCTTCTGCAGATTCACTGTAACTTGTAATTTCCAGGCATTCTTTGAAAAAAAGATAATGCTAATCTAACTTTTTATTCAGGAATATACTTGTAGTCTTTTTAAGCAGGCCACATTGAGCAGGAAGTCTGTGATGAGCACTTGCAGCAGTGAACCCCTGCTGGAATGTAGCAGTGACATTTCAGGATCTGAAAGCCTTTAGAAAAGAGCTGACATTTGATCATGCACTTGAACTCGCAATACTGATTACAAAGAAAACCAATAGCAAGCACTTTAATATGCAGGTTTACTGAACTCCATAAAATAATGCAAAATGTTACACTTTAAGCATGGGGTTTCCTGTCTCCAGTGTAGCCAGGAGTATTCCGGGCTCCTGCTCTGATTTTCCTATTTTTTCTACCAACACATAAAGTGACCCTACCTTGATGATGATTTTTTCTTTCAGCTGAGTTGGTGATGGCAGCTGATCTGCACTAGCTTCAATAGGCTTCATTAAAAGCTGATCTCCAAATACCTCCTTGAAAACTTTGGCCATGTGCCGCTGCTGTTCCACACTACAGTGTTCTTCAATTGACAGAATCACTGGGTACCTTTGATGGAGAAAACAAAGGTGATTGGTTCAGGTGGTTTGCTTTGTGAATTCTACATCTTCTCAGCTGAAACCTCCCCTACAACATGAACATCCCGATGATTTTACCCCTCTACTCGGCACTGGTGAGACCCCACCTGGAGTACTGCGTCCAGTTCTGGAGCCCTCAACACAGGAAGGACATTGAGCTGTTGGAGAGGGTCCAAAGAAGGGCCACGAAGATGACCAGAGGGTTGGAGCAACTGCCCTATGAGGACAGGCTGAAGGAGTTGGGGTTGTTCAGCCTGGAGAAGAGAAGGCTCAGAGGGGACCTCATAGAGGGGACCTGAGGGGGTCCTACAGAAAGGCAGGGGACTGACATTTTTCCATAATATCGGATG
>VZTY01031409.1:186649-199673 GCA_013400935.1 Turnix velox
CCCTGCCTTTGGCAGGGGGGTTGGAACTCGATGATCTTTAAGGTCCCTTCCAACCCAAACTATTCTATGATTCTATGATTTCTTCTGCCATGCAGATTGTTGATTTTTTTTTTTATTCCCATTGGAAGAAATTTATTGAAACAAACTATAGGAGATTAAAGGCTCAATCTAAACATCAACCAACTGCAACTGACACTTCTTGAGAGCAAATTACAAAACATACTGAGAGGTTTTAAGATTCAACTGTATAAGATCCTAAGAGAAGGAGAAAAAGTAGTCCCACAAACTGCATTCATTACATTTACATCGCAGTTTGAGGTTTCACAACTTTGTGGCATGAAGTCATATGTTCTAGGTCTGCTCAAATAGAGACAGACAATGGAGTTTTGGGTAACTTACGTGTTATGAGAGGAAGAAATCCAGTAGTGGGATAAAGGATTATTCATGTCCTGCACATCTATTGAATCATATTTCTCATCCCAAATGCTGTTTTCTTTTGCAAAAAGGTAAGTGAGGAACTACAATCAAAAAGAGAGCACGATTTAACTATTTTTACTATTAACAAAAGAAACCCAGCAACATAACAAGAGAAGCCCAGAGCATCTGCCATTTAATTAAACCAGAAACTGGCAGTGGAAGAAAAGAAATCCACAAGGACCTACTAGAAAGTATCATTATCTCACCTCATCCACAAATAGGAAGGGTTCTGCAGTTTCTCTCATAGTGTCATCAATAAACTTTGTCATTCGTTCTCGGACTTTATTGAGATCTTGTGCCCAAGATTCCTTCAGGTAATAACAAAACAGTAAAAAAATGTAACACTATATAAACTCAAGTAAGAAACAGAGACACCTATAGATGTGATTTACTTCTGTCTTAACTGGGTGGTTTACTGACAATAAATTCCATTGTACCCAGAAATCTTAAGTTTCTTGTGACCTTCAATGGCAACAAATATTTCTGAGATCTACTGAGCTGACATCAATTAAATTCCACAAGACATCACATTTCTTTTTAATGAGCAGAGAAATCGTGAGACAATCTCAAGAAAAAACTCCAAATTTCTGCAACTTTCTCACCTGCTGCTCGTGTAGCAGGAACCTCTGAAAGTCATGGAGATGAACTGCTGAAGCATCTGGACGGTCAGTATTTCTTTAAAAAAAAAAAAAAAGGGCAGGGGGGGTGGGAAGAAAAGGTAAAGAATTAAAGAAAAAGCATCACTAGATGTTACAGCACAAAATTCCATGGTTTCATACCATGGATTTACAGTATAAACATGCTGCCATCACCAAAAAACTTGCTATAACTTCAGTGGCATTTAGATTAGGCTTGTAATAGTGTATTACCTCTTACCTAATTACTTTATTTTAAGCCCTAAAATAAAGAGCACTGGATTCCTGATGCATTTCTAAAAGTGATTCACTGGGAAATGTACCAAATCTCTGCTCATTCCTTTGTAGCAGATGAGCAGCATTCACTTGACAGGAATGATGCTAAGCTTAGTTGAGGCATATGGAGACATTGCTCTTTTAGATTATCAAAAAGCCAAACTTCCACAAATAACTGTGTATATTATTCAGAGAATCTACTGTGATAGAACAAAACCACCTGAAAAAGGAAGCAAGATGCAGCTGCACCAAGAAAAAAAAAGCAGCACAACTGCTTCTCTTTTGTTTAGTATAAATGTCACATCATCTGGTACCAGTAAGGTATTTATAACCTTCCTCCCTTGATAAACCTTTGCTTTTAAGCAGTCTCACAAAGTTTAACTCGTGTGATATGCTCAAAAGCTAAGGAAAAATGCAATTTATTCAGAGGAAACTTTTCAGTAACTTCCTCAATCTGGTAGGTTAATACTCTAAACCAAGATAAACTGCTTTAATTCACTGTCAGAAAGCTAGCAATAGCTGCAACCTCCCTTTTCACACCGTGCCCACCTTAAGTTTTTAAGCAAAAGATGCAGACACTGTTACTATCAGTGTTCTGCTCAAGCCTAGACAATGCCTGTGCACCCAGGCAACTCTCCAAACTGATAATTTCTCCATCAAGTTGTTAATAGCTTTTTTTTCCATCTATTAGTAAAATTGCAGATTTCCTACAGCTAAATTTGCTTGTTCAAATCCATACTGCTTCATTATGTCAGAAGGTAAAAAATTTATTCAATATTATAAGGACTTATTTACATGATTTACATTTCTGAATATAAAGGGATGTATCACCTCTTTTCACTTACTACAGCGTCAGAAAAAAAATCAAACAGTGATTTAATTCAAAAACAAGCTCACATCACTACAACTATACAGAAATGTGGAAAAATGATACAAATTAAAAGTCTCACCCAAGAATGAACACAGAGGAATCCTTCTTGAATTCATCAAGAATCTTAAAAAAAAAAAAAATGAAAAAAAAAGAGGGAAAGATGAAACAAGATAGAAAACTGCATATTCTTTTAACATTCATCTCAATGTCCATTGGTTTGGGATGGGGAAATATGCACATTTTTGCTCTAGGGGAGCTGCACACAAGTTGGAAAGATGCATTTTGAATATAAAATGTTAAGAGAAAACATAATGCCAAGGCTGGGAAATGTACTCCAGGCCTTTGGTGTGAACACACACAATTTTCAGGCAAAACAGTTATTGATAAGGCATCTTGCTCACACAATCAGTCAGGATTCTGGGGAGCTTTTATTGTTTGGTATCCCATAAAACATGGAATTTTGTATCATCCATCACATTTATTCATGTGAATATAAAACCTAAAAATCTTCCACATTAGAGCAGCTTTGCTACAGATCACAGGAAACTTATCAACTGACTCAAAGCCACTGTTGAGCAGGGAGGAGTTTCTTTGAAAAGATCCACAAGAGGTAATAACAAGAGTTTAAGAAAGCCAGATAGCCTCCTTACCACTGCCAATCTCCAAGCATGAGAGATGAGAAAAGCAGCTCTTATTTGACACTCAGGATATGTCCTCATGATTTACAGAATGTTCTTTTTGATAAAAAACTAACACAAGCATGGAAAAACTTTGCTCCTATCAGTAAACAGATGAGCAAAAGCCTTATGAAAAGACATTTTACATCCTGCACAAGAAAAGTTCTTCCTAGAAATCCCATCATATCTGCATATCTCTATGAATCAGCATGAATGACGTTTCTTAAGCCAACTGCTGATGGTGACTGTTATCAACACATCAAGTACTGTACTATATAACTTTTTCTGTTACAAGAGTGGGGAAATTAGAAACAGAAACCATAAAAAGTTATCAGCATTCACTCATGCTGATCAAGCAGTTTAACAGTATGAAGACAATTACCTAAATAGCTTACCGATCTCTGATGGTCAAACATGATTTTCTTGTAGAACAAATGGAACTGTTCAAAACTAAGCTCTTCCTTGTGAGCACCTATTTCCTACAACAGAAAACAGTACAAAGTTACAGTTGCACTTTGTACTAAAAAAAAGAAAAACATTTGTTCCCTGTCGCCATTTCCATTATATTCCTGAGCATGAAGCAGAGTCTCATTTAGTTGCTGTTAGTTAGAGGAATAGAGAAAAGAATGTTATGTTTCAAGGGTGGAGAGTTGGAAAGCAGGAAAAGGTGGGAATATTCCTGTAGGAATGAAACAATCTTCTAAAGTTATTAGTATTAGCCCAAGTTGGAGTGAATAGGTTACTACTTGATCATATTGCGAATTTTTTTTTCTTATATATTTATTTTATCTTCAACATAAAACAGTTTCTGCACAGTATCAAGCGTGAGAGCTCAAAAGCCAATGTTGGCTTTGGTCAACCATACAATAAAAAGGAGGAACACTTATGTCTACATTTTCTGACAGCCCAAGATTAAAGCAAGCCAAGCTGAGAAATTAGCCAAAACAATTCATTTAATAGAGGGTAAGAAGGAGAATATAGGCAGTATCATGACCAGAAATAATCACACCTAAACATAAATATTAGGTAAATTATTATTATTAAGTTATTACCGCAAATTTATCCTTCAAGAATTTCATGCTGCTCACTTTGTAGTTTACTTGGGGAAGGACAGTTTTCAGCTCTCTAAGACTGATACTAGGGAAAAATGAAAAACAAAAAAATATCAGAAACTCTATCATTCTGTTGTATCTAGTCACTTACTAATGCATTTTCTATCAACACAAAAATGTGACTATTAAAACATCTGGGTAGAGCTCATCTCACATAATCATTAACCGGTATAAAATGAAGACTTAAATATGAGAGAGATAAACATGTTTTCTAGTTAATGGGGAGAAACCAGCATTTCAGTTAATTTGGGCTTCCATATGAGGATGAAAAGAACCACGGTGCAGAGATGCCCATTTCTCTTCAGCAACAACTAATTGTATCTAAATTATCAGCTCAAATTAGATGTAAACACATGGTCAGATGAACTTCAGCCTTTCTTCCATTGCTCCAATCCCAATGAGAGTGGAATATAGGCACAGAAAATATTATACAAAGGATACATCAAAAGGATGAACAAAGAAAATAAAACACTCCGGTTTTCATTACCATTACAACTCTTTTCTCTAGCTGTTATTCATTTGGATGGTAAAACTGATTTGCAGTATCAAGACTCTCCCCTTATATAAAATCTAAACATAATCTCATCCTCCTCTAACAACAAGGTCTTCCCAGAGGCCACTCAGGCCTATTTATACAGCAATGCTTCAAAACCTATAGTTTTCTAGGTAACAGCAGGACCTTCTAAATGACTTATTTCAGACTTAAAGCAACATAGTGCATAAATAAACCACTTATTTAAGCAATGTTAATACAAAGCTAAATTTATCAATCACTTGAACGCTTCCTGGCTACCTACTTTCTACTCATACAAATCATGTATGATGTATACAAAATTCTTTTTGGTCAAGGAACAGTTTGTATTATAAATAAATCTATGAATAGTTTATTCCAGAGTCCATACAAGCAGCTACCCTGCAAGATATTCTCATCTCCATTGTGTAGAGAGGGAAAGAGTCAAAGCAAGAAACAACTTAGCCAAACTCCATGCCAAAGCCAGATTAGAACTAAGCAAATTCCTGGCTTTCTGCCCTGTTACCAGACCACTGGAAAAAAGCATTAGTTTTAGGAACAAGAACAAGCATTCTGTACCTTAAACACCAGTTTCCTCTGGTTAGCCAAGTGCAAGCCAAAACAAAGAGCTGGGATTTCATTAACCACTGGAAAAAAACTCAGCCTGAGAAAGAGGCCTTACCTAGGAGCCTAACTTTTACAATTAACCTCCCTAGAAACTAAACACAATGAAAACTAGCCCAGACTCCTTTTCTGGATTTTTCTAAAAGCATGACCTATCTACCAAGAGAACAAAATCTGCTCTCTCCGCAGCACAAGTCCCCTTGATCCTAACCAAAGTGCCTTGAAGTGATGAAACAATCCTAAAGAAGCAAATTAAGCCTTTTCAGCAGACATACAGTGTCAGCCACAGCTTCTCTATCTGAACATTTACTTTTTTGCTGCATGATCCCTGTAAACATATTCCCACTGCAGCGCTAGTTATCCAAAATACATCAGGAATTACAAGCCAACATCCAGTAAAGGGTGGTACTTTCTGGCCAGTTTAGGAAACACTGTTTCAACTTGCGCTGAAGCCTGCACAATGACACAGCCTGTCTGCAAAATGGTGTTATTTCCTGCAATGACACAGCCTCATTCACACAATGAAATGTCACACTTTATTTTGCTTTTAGGAAAAGGCCTAAATGACAGGAAATGCACGTACTTCTCTACATTGAATTACACCTTAGAATAAAATTCATGTTCCAGACAAAGAATGTGGTAAAGTAACAGATATGGAAGAGAAGGGGTTAACATTCTTCTCAGTGTCACATTTTTTCTGGCAACTCTGAGGGGTATAAACAAAGAAAAAGTCCCCCTTGCTGTGCAAAAGCTCCAAGCCCACATGAACTTGAAATGAACGACTTGAAATTAACACATAGGAACCTACAAAGCCCACAAGGAATTACAACCCATGGGACTTCTTTCACATGAGAAGGGCCAAGTCCAAGCTCATACTTTGGCGTTCACTTATTAGCACATATGGCAAAGAGAAAAGCCCATCAATTTGCCTTCTTTCCATACCTGTCCTCAAGAGCATCTTCTATTTCCTGCTATTAAACCAACTCTTACAGATAGCACTATTCTGTCGTATCTACTGACCCCCTTTCCTATCACATGCTCAAGTGTATCTTTTCTTAGTATTTTGTTCTGTTCCTCTCTTAGCTCCAACTCCTGCAGGAAAAATTTCATGTTATTGCTGGGACAGTCCTCTCTCTGCAGCTGTGACAAGTTTCAAACTAGATACCACAAATACCAGCCACGTTCAGGACTGAAACAAAGGAAGACAAGTCACTTAGATACATGTCTTGGATCTTCAGCAGCTCTGCTGGAATGCCTTTTATGCAGCTTTATTGTTATGAATGCCCAAACAAGCTTTTAAAAGCTGGTTTGGGTCTGTCTACATCAGAGCATGGTCTCTCCAACATCAACACACTTCAGCAATGAAGGAAGAAGTGGTGGCACAGATATACAGGAAAGCTCACAGCAGATTACACAGTCCAGGCTGACTGACTATGAAAAAGCAAAGAACTTTGTAAAGCAAGCAACCTAACACAGCTGCACAGCTGAGCTGAATCTCCAAAGTAAGACTGGAAGAAGAAAATGCCCTTTCTGCATTCTGGTGGGGTCATTTTAGGCTAACAGCAAAACTATTTTTCATCATTTGGACACACAGTGTTTAAGAAAAAGGCAAAACTCAGGTGGCAAAAGGCAGAGTAAATATGATTTTCAGAGGTCTCCAATTTCGCATCATGGATGAAGAATTATTTCTCTTCATTCCATGTTTGAATCTGCAACAATAGTTCACTAAAAACAAACTGAACACAGTTTCTCACCTGTTTCTTCGAGTTTGATCAACAGAATAGATCTGCTTTCTCAGCCAGCTTGTGGAAAGAGAAAAAAGAAAAAGGCTTAACCCAAGAACTATAAAGCAAATACACCAAATGAAGTATCAAAATCCATAGATTAAATTCAATAAAAATATTTAAAACTTTTAAGACAGATATATTTTAATAAAGCAAGAACATTTGCAGTGCTGCATCTAAGGATTCTGTCTAGTTCAAAACCATAATTGTAAATATGTACTTTTCTGCTGCTTGATACTGCATTTTTAAAGCCACACAACACAGGAAGGGGAAGGGTGGGCGAACAAAAAAGAATGAGCAATCAGAAGTTGTAAGAATATGTTAATAAAGTGAGACAAAACTTCAACTAATCTAATCTAGAATAACTCCATCACCTCAATGATTTATGCCAAATCAGGCTGTGGGCTCAAAGATCTATTATACGCATTAAAATTAAGGAAACTTTAAAGAAAATCCCCGTAAGAGTGCATTTCATCTATAGGTGCTGGCAGGCACAGCCTAGAAATTTCTTTCACTTTTAATTCCAAAGAAAAATTCAGTCTCATAAAGTGAAAATATGTCCACATACCTCTCTGTGATCGCAGGTGTGGGAGCACTCATGACCTCTTGATACAAGATATTCAAGCCACACAACCATTTATCAGCATCATCTTTAGAGTCAGCTGAAAAAAAAAAACATGCTATGAGAAACTTCAAAATAAACCAACATAAACCCAAGACATAATTTGTAATGTTCAGATAAATCCTAGCACAAAATGTTGCTGATTAACCTTCCTCTTTGATAACTCTCATTGTGCAGTTCATTGCTGTTAATAATAAAATTTGAATTAAAAAAAGCAGCATAAGTTCAGAGGTTGGAGAGTTAATTCCAGAAGCTTTGTTAAAAATATATCCTTATAGAAGCCTGCTTATCAGAGCAGAATCAGCATGAAACTACTGCTGAGCTCTTGCAGAAACACAATCAAAATTCATTTTATCTTCTATCTCCAAAGTGGCAAAAGGCCAGGGTGCAGATCTAGAGCACCTTGATCTGCAAAACATTACAAATGAAGTGGTTTACAGACATGAAGATCCAAGTAAAAAGTCCATCTCCAGATTTTAAATATCTGGTGCACATCTGAACTGCAGAAGTCAAAACTGCACTATTCTATGCATTACTGTTCCATCAAAGTATTTGATTCTTTCAATCAGTAAGTTTAAAGGAGAAATAAAGAAGAATTAAGTACCTGCTAAGCTTAAGGTGTTGAGGACAAACTGGGTGCCATAAAAAATAGTAAAGCAGTGTTCTTCTCTTTGCTTTGCCTTACAACGCTCAAAGTCCTTTGAATTCTTTCCTGGGCGAATTTCTTTTATTTCCATCAGATCCACTGAAAGAAAACAACAGTCAGTGCAACCATACTTGCACTCCAGAAGAGCCTGAAACAGTAAAATAAACCACTCAAAACATGCAGACATATATAAATATCTTTATATACAAACTTACAGACCTTTATTGGTCAAGAAATGGAAATTGCACCAGTTTGCAATCCATGACTCCACCACTAATTATATTACTGACCAACAGGTAACAGCAGAGAAGGATCAAAAGGAGAAGAAAAATAATGTTTAATATTTTTATAATTGATTATCCATGTACAAAATGTATAACACAATGCCCTTTTGGGTTACAGAAGCCATGATTTTACAAGTGGCATTTATTCCAAGCAACATATGCCAACTGTTAAGAGACAAAATAGGAAAAATACAATTTCTAACATCCAAAACATTACGCATCATATCTTAGATAATCAGCTAACCTGTCAGCGAGTATAGCCACTTTTAAGAGAACTATTTGAAGAAGGAATTCAAGTTAAAAATACAGGCTAATAATTAAAATGTTTGTGAGCTTTTTCCTGGTTAACTTCAAAGAGATCTCTGGCATTTAACATACCCTGATGTATAACTTGCCTCTTTTTATAACATATTATAGAGCATAGCAGAATGGGAACACTGGATGAGCACAAATTTTCTCAAGTCAGCTCCCTTTTTATCAAAGCCTTTTTATACAGACTCCATAAGAGTAGCGAGACAGCACTGAAATAGAAATATGTGCATTCTCAAGATAAGATACTTATTTGAAAACTAAGGAAGTGGTTTTGTTTTGCCTGTGGACCAGACAAATAAAACAGCTCTTCTGGACAGTCTTGACTTAAAGGCTACACAACAAAGAGGGGAAGAAAAAATATTTCATGGCTGCTCTTAAAATGTGTTTATCAGACCAAGCAAGATCCAAGAAAATAGCTGAGGGTTTCTGACCACCCAATTAGGAACGGCACAAAACAAAAACCCTGTTTTAAATGAGCACCTTATCAGTAATTAAACAGTTAATAACATTATGGAAAAGCAACTCTGCTGCCAATGGAGGAGGAGTTGAACACTGGTTAAAGATTTGGTCTGTGTAACATTGAGTTTCTATGATGCCAACATGGAAAGGAGGGAGAGACAAGCAAGGAATTTCATCAATAAAATCCTGATGATGAAACATTAATTTATAGTGGAATTTCTTAGTCTCTGCAAATTATCCCAGGCCAGACTTCCCACCAGGCACTCCTTTCTACCGTCATTAAACAACTTACATTGGAAAAATGGGACCTCAGAGGTTAACCAGAACCAATTGCAGGACACAAGCATCTTCCTTCAGTTATTTTTTTTTTCCAAGTGTAATTATCTTCAAGACAGACAGAGCTTTGAATGAGTCAACCTCCATGTCTCAGCCACCCTCTCAAATAATGAAAACATCTCCCAAGATCTGCGTATCTGATTGGCCAAGGCTCCTAAATTTAAATACAAAATTCTGAACTAAATTAATTACATGGTCAGAAACGTCCAGCAACCTACTGAAGATTCTGATCTCCTTAGAATCCCAAGTGGCATTATGCAAATGTCCATCCCAAAATGGCTCTATCTGAAAAAGATAACTTAAGCCCACCAATTCACATTAGTATCAGCAGAGAAGGATCAGGATGCAAAGAAAAAACACACCCAAATTATGAGGGAAGGAGGTGGCATGGCTGCAATAAAAGGTAAGAAACCCTGCACCGTGGTGGCTCAGGCTAATCATGGGCAAGAACAACTCCATTCATCACTCCTGCTCCCCCCACCACCCAACACACCCCTNAGAACACATCCAAATTATGAGAGAAGGAGGTGGCATGGCTGCAACTGCTCCCCCACCACCCAACACACCCCTACTGAAAAACACACTTTTAACTTCAAAATGAAACACACCTTTCACTTCAGACTCCTATTAAACCACACACATACAAACTACACACAACAAAGCTCCCTTCTAAGTATAAACTATAAGCAGTGATAAAACAGATTTCACCACCTGCCTTGCCATTGGCAGTTCAAATGGCTCTTACCTCATTCTGACCTCTGGAACTAACAAACTTATTCTATGTCTGCCTTTAGTTACTATGTTCTTTTTCCTTGCATTACAACCTTTTAACCTACCCCCTTTACTCCTCTGTGAATGTATATGTATATAGATAAGCAGAGGATTTTTGTGGTAACTAATTATTGCTTCTCTGGCTGGTCTGTGAAAAGAAAAAAAAAAGGAGATTACTGTAACCTAATTGTTAAACATTCAGGAAACAGAAGAATGGTTCAGAAGGAAAACAAAAATTGGGGAACACTGTGTGAGTGCAAGAATTTTTATATAAAAACCCTTCATTTTCCTTTAGTTTTCAGGTAATTACACACATTCTATAAAATTTTGCCAAGATATCATAATGATTACTTAAATAATAGATGAAACACATGTACAATACACAAGCTTTATTAAATATTCTTTAGATTTTCACAGAAGATATAATACATATTATAGTTTCAGAAAATAAAAAGAAACTACCAGCATATATTTTAATGACATCTTATGGTGTCATTTGGGATTTATTATTTCATAGGACTGAGTAGGAAATTAGAGAGGGAAAAGGGAGATATGCACAGCAAGCATAAATTTCAGCCTTGGGCTAAGCTCTGCCATCTCCCCTGAGACATGGCATCATGTCCAGAATGGCTGATCCCAACTGAACAGAGAAAAGAACAACAGGCCAGGAAAAGCTGTAACGTGTTTCAGACTCAGCTCTACCAATTTAGCTGTTATGCAGTTACCATGAACTTTTTATAGCACAATATCTCACTGAACAATTGAAATGTAACCATGCCTGTGCCAGAATTACAAGCACAGCACCTGGGACACCCTATATTCTTACTGTCCTAAAGTACCAGGGCCTCCCTCCTTCTCACTCCCACCAGCTAATCACAGTCCTGCATCCTGGTCTGGCTTCACAGACAGGTGTGAAAAAAGCACAGAGCTGGGCATATGCAACTTGCAAGGTTAGATCAAATCCAATACACTTGCAGGTGAGGTTTCCAAAACATATCGTGAGAAGATTAATGCATTTCCCAAGGAAACATAAATCAACACATGCCATTTGACTCACAGCAAGCAAGATAAGGAGGACACTTGCAATACATTCAGTCAGTCCTCAGCCAAACAGTTTAGAAGTCTAGTGCCACCCTAAAAACCCTACAACACTAGTTTACATTTCACCTGTTCTTCTATTCCATGGGTTAAAAGATCTCCTCAGCAGCCTCATCAGTCACTTAGCAATCCTGACAGCTCCCACAAGTGGCTCTTTAACAAGACTGGACTCCAAGGCACCTTCAATTACCACCCAGTTCCAGGCTCTGATCTGGACATGCAGCATTTGTGGCATTTCAGAGCCTGAAACTGCTGAACCTCAGCTCCTGCTGTTCCGTGTTGCTCTGCAAATCAGTTAATTGAATGGATCATTACACTACCACATAGCTACTTTCCAAAGGCTGCACAGATTAATTGCTCAGTGCCTTCCAAAGCACCTGCTGGAACTCTTTACTGCCACAAACTTAACAATAAACTTTTGATCCTTGATATCTCCACTGATCTCCACTCAACCCAGCAGCAGTGATCACACTAATTGGTATAAATTGCTGTTACCTTCCCTTCAGTTACACTTAGAGGCAGATAGTAAAACAGAACTTGGGTTCCACCAGGGTACATGCAGCACAAGTTAAGTGCAGATTTTGGGGTTTGTTGTTAACTATCTGCATTGGAAAATATCCAAAGGTTTCATTTTGTAAAGGCAGAAACTTCCCCACCTGCAACACAGGTTATGTTGCCTACCAGCACCCAGTGAAAGTAGTATCCTTTTACTAATGTACCTCATAGTGGTTACTGAGGCTTTGCTCTCACTGGGGCAGAATTAAAGATTACAAGGTGTATGTCAGAAATCTGCTTTATTTAGAGCAGCAGCAAGACTTGCACCTGTGCAGCTCTAAGGGGAACAAGGTGAGGTTTCTCCCAGAGAAGTACAAAGTGACGTGAAAGCAGAGACCTTGTGCAGCATGACAGTACAAAACCCAATTCACCTTATACAAACAGTGACATTTTGTGAGACATCTGGTGGCATAAGGAAGTCATTAAAGGTCACAAAATTGCCTGAAAGTACAGTTACAATGATGGAACATGAGAAACTGAAGAACGCTTTGAGAAAGTACAGATGACTACTTTTCCAAGGGGTCCTCGGGGACCTAGCTGTGACACCAGATGACGTAAGATTTAGGGAAGTGCATCTTTTAAACACCAAGGTCTTTAAGTAAATGGGGCTGCACAGAGCTGTCATGTGCAGCAACAACAAATGAACATTAAATTCGTAACTTCTCACTGGACTGCCCAGTAGTCAAACAATGCTCTTCCCACTTCAAGTTCGGAATTCAAAAGTTCATACGTAGAATCATAGAATTGTTCAGGTTGGAAGGGACCTTATAGATCATCTAGTTCCAACACACCTGCCAAAGGCAGGGACACCTCCCACTAGACCAGGTTGCTCAGTGCCTTGTTCAACCTGGCCTTAAACACCTCCAGGGAGGGCAATCCGTTTCACCACCCCTCACAGGAAAGAATTTCTTTCTTATATCCAGCCTTAATCTCCCCTCTTCCAATTTACATCCATTATTCCTAGTCCTGCCATC
>VZTY01031409.1:201651-233261 GCA_013400935.1 Turnix velox
GCCTTTCTGTAGGCCCCCTCCAGGTACTGAGAATCTACTATGAGGTCCTCCCTGAGCTTTCTATTCTCCAGGCTGAACAACCCCAACTCCTTCAGCCTGTTCTCACAAGGCAGTTGCTCCAGCACTTTGATCATCTTTATGGCCCTTCTCTGGACCTGCTTCAACAGATCAATGTCCTTATTATGTTGAAGGCTCCAGAACTGGACACAATACTCCAGGTGGGGGCCTCAAATCACTGTTGGTTTTTTATTAAAAATTGAAAAGCATTTTTGCAAAATGAGGTAAGAGTATGGTAAAATTTACACATGTCCATAAAAGTTTAAATTTCTACTCCATGCAACAGAACAAACACGTTGCCAGATAAAATTTTGACACTGGGGCAAATATACTGGTGTACCTACATCTCACACTCACTTTGATTGATCATACCAGGAGTGCTCAGGCCAGTGAGATTTATTCCATCCCCATTTCATTGCCTGGCCATGACAGGAAGCCCAGACATTGTAAATTAGCATTAAACACTGCAGAACTGAGCAGCTAAAATGAAGCAGTCATTTGAAAACAGAAAAAGGCTACACAAGCTCATTTTTTCATTTGACCACAGAAACCAAGCTCTAAATACTCAGCTGAAAACTTACACAAAGATCCCCACAGCAATAAAGTCCCTTCAAAACAGAAAGGTGAATTTTCAAACAGGTGAATTTTAATGAATTTTACACTGATTTGTAAAGCTAAAACTCATCAGAAGCTAAAATAAAAACCTATATTTCAAGAATTAATAATTTGTGTAGCACTAATCTCAGGATCCTAGAAACTCCCTATCTAAAAGATTAAAAAGTGACCAAAAACCTCAGTTTCTCTATTAAAGTGAGGAGACATACTCTACGTATCAGATTAATAGGTACCAGATTAAAATGTGGATCTTTTATTTAGTGTTGAAATAGCACATGATTCCCTAAAGGAACCAGTATTCTTTTATTTGAAGGAAAACATGGAGTTTTCTCCCCAGTTCATTTTTGTTATAAAACTCTTGTTATACATAGTGACTCAAATGTTTCAGAAGGCCAGTGTAAGTCTCCAGTGCTTAGACATTGTGTGGTCTGAGCTGCACAATGAAAACAAAGGCTTTAAAAGCAGATTTCTTAGCCTTTGTGTATCCTCACTATTTATTACACTAAATCCTGGGTCTTCTATTGAAGACAAACACCATTTAGTAGTTGCATAGCAAAATGATGACCCTAATAAACGTCTAAAAGTCACCGTATGCAAGCACTGGAATTACAACATACTAGAAGTAGAGAAGGGGTAAGAATTTCTCACTTGAATTCACAAGTCATCTTGATGCTTAATGACAGAAAACAGCTGCCACTCAGCAATTCAGTTAATTCAGACAACGGAAGCATCACCATACCCAAAGATGAAAGTTCTGAATAGTGTGTTATGAGACCAAAGTATAGTGTAAAAGCACATTAATCATGTTTAAGTAATGTCAGATACCTAAATAATCAGCTGCTGCAGATTCTTCACCTACATTGCAAGCATTCAGAATATTCTCAGCCAATTACCACATTCAGACAAAACATTATATTTTTAAAGGCTCGTTACATCAATATTTGACAGCTACATCAATTTATTAGAAAATCCAAGTTCAGGTATGTTTTGCAAATACTCACAGAAACCTTCAATCTTGTCAGCTGTCTTGCTCCATGCTACCTGCCTGGTTTCCATTATGACTTGAATAGTTCTCCTTTCTGGATTACTCCTCTTAAGACTGAATACTGTCATAACAGTTCCCAACTCCAAGGTCCTTTTGATCTGGCTTTTCTCATACTCCGGCAGTACTCCATAGTTTATACTCTTTCTGGGCATCTTTTTATTTTGTTAAATCAAACTTCTGTGCTTTTCAGTGTCCTGAAAAGAGAAAGACAAGGAAGAAAATTCAGTATTTAAAAAAACAATTTCCTTTGTTTAAAAAAAACATTTGTATGCTCCATAAAAATTTTACCAGTTCTATGCAAGGTGAAATATAAAACTTTCCTTCTTGAAACTGACCATCATTTAATTTTCACTACTCTAAGAAACCTCCAGAAATCTGTTTTGTTTTAAGTACTGGCAATCAAGATATCAACACAAGATACCTGGAAAAAATCTGAATTGTATTCAAAAATCTTTCTACTCTCCTGGGATTATTTTTATAATATTTCTAGTGCTATCTTCAGATAACTAAAATGTTGTCCCCAAGGTGAACAGCAGCTGCTTGTTCTTCTTGCCCTATACTACTAAACAAGCATCAATTTGCTGCCTGAAGAGACCTCTGAAATCTGTTAAGTCTCAAAAGCTCTGAAGCCACTGTTGCCATCTTCTTCATACTACACCAAGGAGAAACTCTAGGAGGAACTAAGAAGTGCTGATAATTGAAGCCTACCAATCCAATGACAGGACACCACAAAAAATAATGACAACAACTTGTGCAAACGCTTACACTCTAACCTACATGAGAATTTTAACATTCTGTCTTCCTGTGAAAAGAAAATGAGGGGAAAACATAAGAGAATACAAAATATTGAAACAATCCTTGGTTATGTCTAAAAAGATTCAATTTATGCACTCTTAAAACTTCATGGTGATACTTGTCCTGCACAGTTTCCTTTTCCTTATGTTCTTGCCAGGTGCCAAGTATTCGTGTGCTTACACTCAGAACACATCTCAGCACAGAAGAGCCAAAGGAGAAGACATGTAAAAGCAGCTCTGATAAATATTAGCAAGTTTCTGTGCCTTGGTCTTCCACACACTGTCACATCAAAAAGCTAATGATTGTTTACAAACAGGATGCTCCAGAACCCACTCTCTCATCCAAGTACAAAGAAGGAAGTGTAGCATTCTCACACAAGCAACAGTTTCCAACCATCCCCCTTAAGCTCAACCTTGAGACAGGCATGTTTAAAGAATCTCTCTTGCACATGCAGCCACCAGCCACAGCATCTCCTCTGGTTCTCTCTCTCCTCAGTTCACTACTCTCCATTACAAGCAGTTTCAGTTTCCATGTTGGTAGCTAATTCAACCATGCCACTTCTCGCTTCCCCTTCATGACTTCTTCCAACCCTCCTCCCCCTCACCCCATGCCATTAGCTCTTGACCTGCTCTTTACTAAAGAAGACTCCTTTCTACTCTCCCTCATCAATACCACAAAACTATCTTTACCCTTCATGTCACAAACTGCTTGCAGTGCAACTTGACTACGAAGTTGTCCAGTGCAATCTTTCCAATCCCTTTTAAAATTCTACCACTTCAACAAACACTTTTTTTGGCAAGCTAGCAGAAAAACACATAACAGACCCCTTCTTACCTGCAGGGTGGCCCCTTCTGCATCACTCACAGTGAGACTGAAGTGCTCTATCACAGGAACCATGTCTCACCTCATGCTTTGCAAAGCATTATGCAAGTTATTTGGTGTTTAATATCTATAAGTCTGTTATTACAATAAGAAAGTGGAGTACTCTTTCTTTATAATTTTAAAAACCATATATATGTATACATCTATATATATATATATATCCCAAACCTACAACTGAGGGGACACAGACAACTTTTTAAAGGTAACAAACAATTTTTTTTTTCCCTGGACCTAATTGGATAATCATTTAAGTAATCATGGGCTTCCATCTGATAAGACAGCCATTGTAATTTTGTCTTCATGTCATGACACATAGTAACAGAAATTAAAGGAGAAATACACTAAAATTCAAATTAAAATCTTCATATAGTGCCTAGTTTTTGAGCAAAAAAGAGCCCTTTTTCTCACTTTGCTCTTCTCGGTAAGAATTGTAATAAAATGAACATGCCATGATTTCAAACAAGGTTTAACTGTTTTAGTGAAACTTCATTGCAATAATAAATACATCGTTTTTTAAATGCATATAGTTTTTCAGGAGCCTGTAACAAAATAGAAATATGTTCTGCCTTTCACAGTACAAGGTGTAGCTGCAAAATGAAACATAACATAGAACACCACAAAAAGGAGTTATACCTATTTTATAAAAGGCAATGTAGCTTTTTTTTGAGAGATTATATATACTAAGGGACTAAAGGAACTGCATCTCAGAGGTGGCTTCTTAAACAGTTTCCGCTGAATAAAATGTACTGGACTTCCTCTTTTAAAGTAGCTCTTTCCACCAAAACCAGAGTGAACAGTGCTGTCAGTCTAAAATACTAAGTCATAAAGCAAGTTTTAAGCTTATCATGAAAAAACACTGTAGCTGAGGATATCTACTTTATCAGTTAAAGTTGTAAAGAATACTGTAATATTTTATCAATGTAGTGTCCTGTTCCTGTTTTGGCTACTTGCTCCAGTTTAAGGATAACGTCACAGAGCATTTCCTAACAGTAAAACACACTACACCTCTCCAAAGAATTAATGGAAGCTGCTGATATTAGACCTAATCTTTTTAAGACAAAGAGTCTCCTTTACCTACTCGCAAGTGTCCATCAGCCTTCCAACACCCATTATTGCCCACTATTCAAATCAACAATATTTCTACCCATTCATGCAGCAAAAGCCCACAATGACACCCATGATCCACTTATCTGGATACCTCTAAACCAATGGGGCATGAGCTACAAGACACCCTTTATGTGCAAAAAAAAGCATTACAACTCTTTGACCAAAGAGTTATTGCAGCCTGAAGTATGGGAGATGCTGGACCTTTCCATGATTCAACAAGAAAGCTAGAAGTCACAACAACATAAGCACTAGTTTAGACACAGACACAAATGCATGACTATTTCTCCTTGATTACAGGAGAAAAACCTCTGATGATGTCCTGTACCACATGCAGAACTGGAGCCATCTGCTACTTTTTCAGCAAAAGCAGTTTCTGCAGTGTTTTTTATTGAAGAGCTTCACTGTTCTGGATTAAAAAGTCAGACTTGATGTTCTGAAAGGGTCCCTTCCAGTCTAGATAATTTTATGATTCTGTGTCCTAAGTACCTCCAAAGGCAGAACTAGGGGAAGAGGCCGGGGACATCGCTTTGCCTGCATCACCTGGGAAACTTAGAAATTGACTCTAGTCACATACTTCGGATTGTACTTCTGGGTTGACCATGTGTCCTGAAGGGCACCTGTTTGGTCACATCTGAAGGGCACCTGCTTGGTCACATGAGATGTTATAGCAGGGTATGGGTTTAGCAGTGTTCATCTGTTCTTTGTTAGCTGGTACCTTTATAGTCTATCTTTACTGCAGTTTTTCCTCTCCTTTGTTTTATAATAAAGAGAATTAGGAGTTGTAGACTGATCTTCAGATAAGAAGAGTTTAGCTTTCAAACTCTGAAGTACTGAAATGAAGTAAAACTAAATATCCAAGGGGTTTTTTTCCATGTCTTATGTTCACTTGGTTACTTGCAGTAAGTTTTTGAGACGTTTTAATCCAAAACATCAATCCCCCAACAACACCGTTACAGTAACGCTTGTAACTAGTAACAATCAACACACAACCCTTGGAGCAGAGCTTTGAGACACAGCTGCGGTCCTCGGAGTCTTGCGGTCAGGCTAAAAGCACGGGAGGTTGCCCACCCACCATAGCTTGGTGGGCAGTGAAGCCCAGGGGCCAGGCTGGGGCTCTCGGCTGGGCTGTCCCACACCAAGGGCTCCTTCCTTCCTTCTTCCTCGGCAGCCCGGCTTGGTGCAGAGCGGCGGGGTCCCCTCATAGAGTCCCCCAACACCCTCCTCCTCTCCTTCACGCCAGGCATCTTCCACATTGAGCACAGCCCTCCCTCGCAGCCCCGCGCCCACCACCCGGTCCCGCACACGGACAGCCCCCTGTCCCTCCTCTCGCCCACATCGTCCCCACAGGACGAAGCTGCGCCACCCCAGCCCGGCAGCACCTGCTACAGCCGGGACGCGAGAGGAGCCGGAGGGACGGTGGTGCCACCTTCCCTCGCCGTCCCACCGCCGAGACACCCCGAGAGCGGTCTCACCTGCGGCAAGAGCCGACACGGCCAGAGCTGCCCCGTCCCCGCCCGCGCCCCTGCGGAACTTCTGCTTCTGCCCCGGCCGGGAAGGGGCGGGGTCACGTGACACACCCCCTCCCGCCGCGGCCACCTCCCGGCGGCTGTGGCTCAGCCCGCGCCGGGCTCTGCGCTCCCTCCCCGGGGACATCGCCGCGGGGCCCTGCGGGATTCCTCGGCTCTGTCTTGCCACTTCCCTCCGGGCAGCTTCCAGGCGAGCCGCCTCGAGATCCACGGGGGTGGCAGCTTCCCCCCGTCCCCTCAGGCTGCCCCTGAAGCGGGAAGCCAAGGCGCCGTGTGTCCCCCTCTCCAAGGCGGCTGCTGTCCCGCTCTTTGGAGTTTCTGAGTTCTCACCTCAGAACCTGAGGTGGAAATTTCACCGGTTCGGCTGAGAGCCGTGGAATGACTGAGACTGAGTTTAGAGAAAAGGCTTTGAAATTTCACTGCCGCTGGACTTAAAGTTTTCAACTTGAGACTGACTGACTGTAGGATCCCAGCACAAAGCGGTTGCATCACTTCAGCTCATGATTGGCAAGGCCAGAAACAGATGTGACAGACAGACTGTTTCCAGATCAGTCCCAGACACTGCTGTGACATTTGAAATACTCAAATTTTCTCACCGACCTTTTTGATAAAGCTGCAGAAAAAATCCTATATCCATGGGTGGAATATCCAAGCTGTCACAAGGAAGGAGCCGCACTAGTTCAGAAGGGCACAAAACTAATGCCTAGAAAATACCTGGAGGCCTACTCCAAGGGGAGATGTTTGTGTTAGTCAAACAGAAGATGCCCAGAGAGATTGGTGGATGTCCCCTCCCTGGAGGAGTTTAAGGCCAGGCTGGATGAGGCACTGAGCAGCCTGCTCTAGTGGGAGGTGTCCCTGTCCATGGCAGGGGGCTTGGAACTAGATGATCTTCAGGGTCCCTTCCAACTCAAGCCATTCTATGGCTCTAAAACAAAGCCAGGGATGGAACAGTGGCTGCAAGGAACATGTTTACCTGTGCAGAGACAGCTCTTGGCCAAATCTACCAGGGTCATTCCATGTTACAGTGGCAGAACCCATGTTCCAAACACTATTTCAGACCAAGATTAACTCTGTCATCTCTCCTCCTTTCAGCATTGGCAGCTGGCACAAAGGATTGAAAAGCACTTACCTTTTCATTGACCAGAATCTAATTTACTGAGGAAACAAGGTTTTCCATAATTTTCAACTATTTAATGGTTGAACAGCAGTCAAATGTTCGATTTTTATTAATATTTTCAGCCTGTGCACACAGAAGCTACGTAAACAGAAGACTACATGGAACAGGGTAGTGGCAACAAGTACTGCAACAGCCACCTCCAGCAATACAGCCTAGATGCTCAGGTCAGAAAGAGAAGAAAATGTCCATTGTATCCAGCAAAAGCTGTAGGTGCAGTTCTGGAAACTCTTCCCCAAAAGCAAACTAACTGTATCATCACTAAAAGCACCAAAGGGTTTCAAATGAGTCTGACTTACCAGGAAGAGAACTGAGGAGTGCATTCAAAAGACACCACCGCAAAAGGGAAAAAAAAAGCCTAAAACTCAATGCTTGTGAAAGGTGTGGATCATTTTAAATGCAAAATAAAGGGATGACCATTGCAATGTCATCATTGTTCACTATTGAATTAACCATTTTCTGAAAGACTTCACATTTTACCAAAGGTCAGACCTAGGAAATGTTTCCCTCCGTATATTGTGTTACAAATTCACAGAACATCATCTTACAGCACACGTGATGTAAGAGAGCAGAATAGCAGAAAACACATCAGTCACACCTAGGCGTCTCTCCCATACCTTGTTTTTGGCTCTCTTTAAAGCCTTTCAAATTACATGAACAGTGATGGAATGCTAACACCCAGCAGCCAACTTCTCCAGCTGCAAAAGCCAATTCCATAGCGATCATACAGTCAAAGCTACCAGGAAGCTGAAAGCTGCAGGTGATCCCAGGTATTTGACAAGCAGGAGATAACAGTATTTTCTGAAATCCAGCCATCCGATCCAGGATTCTTCTTGCTACCTTGACAGTGAATCAAAGTCCCAGCAAATACCAGCCTCAGCAGCTCCTCCTGGTTCTGCTTCACTTGGCCAGGCACCAACAGTCTCCTCATATGGCAGAGCTTTAGCACAGGAACCACCCTTGAACAGCCTCCAAGCCACACAGGCACAGAGCTGAGCAGCTTTCTGGTGCTCAGAGATTTTGCTGCAGAAGTTAAACGCTGCTGCTAACTATACCAGACTCTGGCCTAGATGTACTTCAGTGCCTCAGCAGTCTTCTGCCTACAACCTACCAGCTCTCAGCACTTCTTGCACAACCATAGGCTTCCCTGATAGATGTCTTTCTCTTGAAAATGAAGTCATTGTATGGTGAAAGAATGAAAGAAAACCATAGCTGCAATGCAGATTATAATGAGGAATTACATAAATTGATAGAGGTAACAAAACCTCAACTGTATAGGTGGAGTAAGCAATCCTTAAAAATAAATTTACTCAGGAACAGCAGCTGTTACTCAGCATATCCACTACACCAGACACCCTCATAATCACAACAGAAGACTTCTGCTACTCTCAGAATCAGCAGCTCTGCCATCCAGCTTTCAGAGCTCAAAAGCAATACTCTCCAGGCAGATAGCAAAATCTCCTGTAAGGACTATGGACCTCACAGTCACAGATAATTGTGGGATTACATATTCAGCCTAAGCAGAGGTTGGAGAAAATTAATTCTCCAGGTTAAACAATCTGGCCCAAGCAAATCCTATGCATTTAAAGAGGAAAAAGGGTGAACACTAGAATAAAGATCTTTTTTGTTTGTTTTTATTTTAATTTTACTTTCTCTTATAATTTTAAAAGGCTCTTTGAATTGCTAAAAATATTATCACAATCCAGCATGAAGCTGACACTGGGGAATTTTCTCCAGCTGTAGCAGCACAACTCAAGCAATGAACTTCCAACAAAACACAATCATATCCCGTGGCAGGTCTGACACTCTCAGTACAAAGTGTCTGTCTTGTAAAAAAGTGTTTTAGAATATACTTGGCTACATTCTTATCAGAGATTCTCTTTAATCTTTGTAAATTAGTGTTACTTTCTGATAATATTTAAAGTAAATATTGGCTTAAAGTAAACTACTTCAGTTGCTACTAAAAAAGGTGACATGAAGGGAGAAAAAAAAGTAAAAAAGGCAGTTGTACTTTAAAGGGGCTGGTCTGTTGCCTGCTGCAATGTTTGTCTGAGCCCTAAAACATTCAGCACCTCCTCAATTCAATCACCCTATCCCTTGCAGCCAGTGCTGCATTTAAAAAAAGGTCACAGATTTACTGTCTTCATTCCTCATACACACATTGTTAGCCCTTACAATTTCTGTAATAATTTTCATTTGCAGATGTGAAAATCGTTTTTAAAAGAATGCAAATCATTATTTCCCATTTTCAAAGGCAGCAGGGCCAGAGAGTGAGATTTGCCAGAAATCTCACAGCAGTGGTACAACTTGGGAAGAAAATATCTTCCAGGTTTTATTCTAATGTCCTGATATTGGGGTATTATTTCCTCACAGCAAAGCCAGAAGAAAACCTTCAATTTGTCAACATATTTTTTTTAAGTTTCAATTGAGCAGAAGCTCTGCTGTGTGATGATCAATAAAAACTCCAAGACATACGTGTGAGAATATTTGAGCTAAGTGTCAAAATGTGGTTTTTACACACGTGCAGACATGCATTTATTCAGTGTTTTGGGCTGGTTCTGCTGGCTGTGAAAAACCAATATATTCAAAAGGGTCTGCAGTAACACCTCTGCATTCACCATGTGTTCAAACACACTTGTTACCAGTACAACATTCAGCATTACTAAGGCTTCAGCAGAACAGGAAAACTGCAGGAAGCTCTGCATGGAAGCAGGAAAACTAGTCTCCTGTGCTTGTTTTAGTCCATTAAATGAAAATCTTTCATAATAACAATGTGATTGCAAGTGGGAAACACTGAAAGAAACAGCATTTGACTATGGTTTTCACTGAACTGAGTTGCAGTTCATCAAAAAAAGTCAGGATTTTCCCTCTTTCAGCCTTTCATGACTTTCCTACTATAAAGCAGTGCCGTGGTGGAGTTCAGGAGAAAAAACTGCTGTTATCTGCTTTAGCCTTCTGCTCATTGTCCCTGGAGCTCTGAGAGGTACAAAGAAGGATGACTGAAGACAGGTTGGGCACAATGACAAGTGAGACTGGACTGGAGCATTTGGCCACTGCACTGAACTCATCATGGGGAGCCATGGTGGGATCTTACACTGTTCACAGACAGGAGCACACACCAAGCACTGCTACAGTCTTTATGGACATTTCTCATTTCCCTCCCATCCTTCTCAAATCCTCTAATCCTTGAGTTTACTACTGATGGTGGAAGATCTTCTGGCACTCATAGCTCAGGTCTTTCTTTAATTTATACATGACTGATTGCAGGGATTTATTATTGTCTAAGGCCTTCCCTCGGGGCGCACAGGAAGGGAGGAGAAGTTTTTCTTGCATCTGTGTTCAGTCATGCAAAGATCAGCTTCAATCCACAACACACTGCATCAGAAAAGTTTAGAAAAGCCCTCTAGCTAATCAAAGCACTGGAATTAGCTGGGAATGGAGAGAGCACACAGGTTGTAATACAGATAAGCATGTAATTACATAAAAAGATATGTAAAAAAATATCACTAACATCAAGATATGATTGAAGAATTAATGATGGACTTGAGTGCTGTTTTCTGAATAAGGGTAGAATGAGAGACACTCTTCTGAGGTACACACTGCAGACGTGTGTGCCTTGGAAGAGCATCCATCTGGTGTATCTCCAAGATCAGCATATTTGTATAGAATGCAAATGGTTATTGCAACTGCTGTTATCTTTATGCACTGTAGTCATAACTGAATGAGTCACATAGAAGGGTCAAAACCTTTTGTTCTACCTTTTATGATAAGTATCTTTTTAACATACAGTGTTAGGGACCCTGTGCGTCAACGGATCAAGGGAGGAGTTGATTATTGGGTGAAGGACACCAGACCTCAGCTTAGGGATTCAATGTTATTAACATATTTGTTAGCAATTTAAAAGAGGGAATAAATGAATGGTGGGAAATTTTGATAACATATCAACTAATGGCTAAATCCTGAATAAATTCATTATTTGAGATAGGCTGCTTAATTTTTCTAGTCTCTAAAACTGCCTTCTAGCTTGCAGAACAAATCAGCATCTGCTGCGTACTCTGCTCCAGGGCTAGTGCAGGGAGATGTGATACTTCAACCTGTGTAAAATTTGCTGAGGCCCATGGTCTGTAATAGTAATCTTTTGAGTACATGCAGAGCAAATTTAACTTTGCAGCTTCAGAAGAATCTCTGTTGGCAGAGGACCATTTCACAGAACAAACATTAAACATTAAACTTGAACTTTTACAACAGAGAGAAAAGATAAAAATCAACCAAACTTGATTTCCAAGAAAAATTTCCACCATTTCTCTCATTGAACAGGAAGCAAGGACTACAATTAAGAAAAAATGACCAAATGTGAATTTTAAAATGCCTATTCAGCCCGATCTCCAAACTGGAATGAATTAAAAGTACTTCTCTTATCTCCAGCTGAGCATCCATGCCTTATTTGTGTGTGTTCCTAATGGCTTTAAAAATTTCACTTACATGAAAGTTGTCTTCTCCACCTTTTTTTTCAGACTGGGCTAATTATTTTAAATACGATTCTCTCTTGCAAAAAAAATGCTTTTTATATTTGATTTATGATTAAGTAGCCCTTTTATTCTGGAGCTAAGTCACCAACTGCAAAACTATTTGACAAGTGAGAAGACAAAACCTAGAACACAAAAGGCTCTGCCAGGTAATTTAAAGCCAGCTGTCTTCCCTCCAGAGCCCTTCTGCCCCACATCAGGAATTATTTAACCCCATTTCTGCAAAGGGGAGCTGCCCTGCTGAGTCCCAAAGGCAGCAGCAGGGAATTTACCTTTAATCCTGTGCAGAATAATACATGATAAACCGCTGAGATTAGCAAGTCACTGTCAAACGGAGAGTCCTTCCTCTTTGTACTCCGATGCCACCTGGGTAAAAGCACACTTTTAAGACCAATTAAACACACAAAGCCTCTAATCAGGTTTTCAGCAGCCTAGGTCTTTTACATAATTTGAATTATTTTTTAAAAATCTGTTACTACTTCTTCACACGGATAGATTTTGTTGTGGCTCTTGCTAACAGGGGGGAAAAAAAATTTAAGAGGAAGTAATAAGACAGAAAGTGGAACATGAATTCTGAAGTGTGTCACTCTTCTTCTATCTGCTTTGGGGCTGAGCTTTTTTCATGCTGGCTAAAAACCTAGCCAGATTATAAAAGCAGCAAAAGAAAATTCTTGCTAATGAGAAAACTAAAGGTTTTCACCCTCAGTGAGGTACTTTGATGGCAGGCAGGAGACAGTGAACAGAGCAGTGCTGGAGAAGTGGATGTCTCAAACCTTTCTCATCACTCACGTGCTCCGTTTTTAGCTTACCTTCTTGTGACCAGCAGCTTGCTGCCCCTAGGAGATGAGAGACAAGTTCAGTGGGAAAGCAAAGTATTACCAGACCGAGGCTAATCTTTTAAATTTTTTTTTTCAAAGACAGGAAATAATGTGCACAGAGCTACAGTGGTTCCTATTGGGTCAGTCAGGAAATGTAGGGCTGTGTATTTAAAAGTCAGATATTTTTGTGTCCTGTTTCTCTCAGAGAACAAAAGCACCCAAGAAACCTTTTTTTTTTTTTAAGATAAAAATGCAAAGTTTGAGCTCACCTGTAGTGAGCTTTATGATCAATGAGCTTTATGTCTCACAGTGAAGACTCCCCACTTCAAGGGGAATAATTTGCATCTGCGGCTGCAATTATTGTAGCAATGCAATTATTATAGTTAAAACCAATGATCCTTTGGATTACAGCACAGATAATAACAGGAGGCAGGATAGGAAAACCATGAGAGATTATTAACTGTTCCCATAGGTGAAGAGGTGAAGCATAATTGCTTTAAAAGCTGAAGTTTCACATCCATCTTCAACCAGCACTAGAATAAAAAAAAGCAGTCCCTGCTTCTGCTGCCTCTTGCCTCTTCAGCCCACATGGGTGCCAGACTGGTGCTCATGCAGCTGCCTCATGAGTTCGTGAGATTGAACCTGGTTTATCTGCCAAAACAAAAGGAAGAAACAAAAAAGGAAGAAATTTATGGTTAGCCCATGCAGGTAGGAAGAGTGCTAAGGCATGCAAGTGTGCAGATCTAAAGCTGACATTGTGAATATTGACAGTAATGAAAAAGCCAGGGGTATGTCGCTTCAAATTACAAACCAGCTTTTAATTTGGCTTTTAATGATTGTTACTTATTAGGAGTAAACTAGCTGATAATCTTTGCAGCTGCAAATGTTCATGAAGAGCTAATGGAACAAAACTACACAGAAGCTCACAGAAGCTTGAACAGCAAAGTTGGCTGGAATGCCTGGAATTCAACCTGCCTGTTACACAGTTACTTCATTTACCTTCTGATGAGGAAGCTGCAAAAATGTGACTCTGTAATTAAGCAAAGCATTGTGTGTTTTGAAATTTGTTAGTGAAAAATCTGCCCAGCCAGAGAACGTTCTTGTGATGAGACAAAAAGAAAAAAAAAAATCTATTGTGCTAAAACATCTCTGCATACTTTAAAATACATTAAAACAAATCACAATTGATTTGCAGAAAAGAAAGAGTAATAACTTATCAGTGAACGGCTAAAAAAAAAGTATTTTTCAAACAGAAAAGGAATCAGTTTTGCGGAAACCCTCTGTGATGATTTAGCAAAAAAAATTTTAAAAGATTAAAAAAAAAAGAAATCCATACTAGTAATTTCTGTTGAAATATTCAAGCAGAAAAGTTAGGTTAGAGCTACTGTGGAAAAGCTATTTCTTGCTGATGTGCCTTTTGCAAACATTTTTAGAACATCATGGCTGTAGTGGCTTTATTTATGTGTGTGTGGAGAACAAATTTGCTTCTCAAAAATTATGTTTAATCATTCCATCAAAAATAAGGCTCTGCAGAAAAATTTGGATCAGGTGGATGTTCAAACAAGTTGCAATTGCCCCTCCTGTGTCACTCTGGATTAATCCTCTCTTCATTTTCACTGCTCAAAGGCAGGATGGATGTTTTGGTTCTACTAGGATAATGTTTTCTAATTTGTCTTCCGTCGAAGTGGAGAAGACCTGCAAACTTACTAGATGTATCTATTTGAGAAAAAAAATGGCTGTAGTTCTTGTACGGAAGTGCTGGGTTACAGAAGAAGGAGAAGAAAACCCATACAGGGTGACAATCTGAGTTGATTTTATGAGACAGATTTTTTAAAAATTAAAAGCACGTTTTTTAACAGCTGATTTGCAAAAACCTGTTCAGAAAAATACCCTAAAAATCCCAAATGCAGGCACACGCTCTCTCCATAGGGTTGGCTTCAGTCCCTTGAGAATAAAGAGCTTAGTAATAAAACAAAAGCCATAACTGAAGCTGTGTTGTGGTTTTGTAGCATCAGGTCACAAAAACACCGCCGTCTCTTGTGCTGCCGCGGTGTGACCCTGCTTGAGCCATTTGAATTCACATGAGCAGGGTGGGGGCTCATTTGCTTGTTCTTACAGCTACGGGCGGAAGTCAGAGTTGGGCTAAACAAAACTCTTGCAAAGCACCCGGGAGAAAATCAGCAAACCCTGTGGAAAGCAGTTGACAACTCATAGGGGGACTTTTTCCCTGTTTGACCTCAAATTGTTTGGACAGCAAATATGCTGGAGTTCAATATGGCAAAGAGGGCAGGGATGGCTTTCTGAGGAAAGTACTGTATGTGCAACATAAAAAAGGCTGTGAGCCTTCTTCAAGGGACTTGGAACATCTCACTGCAGTGTGGTCTTCCCAGTCACCTTGCCAGAACCCCAGTGAGAGTGCAGAGAGGCTGCACAGCAGAGTGTTGCATTTTGGGGCGGCTTCCTTCTGAGGCAGCAGTGCAGACTCCCTCTTCTCTCCACAGCTCTACAGCTTCTTGGTGACTGCGCAAGCCACTACCTGCCTCAGTTTCTCCAACTGTAAAATGGGGAAAAGAATACTTTGCTGAGATCTCCTTGCTTCAGGATCACAGGAGGCAATGTCTGTAAATACAGCCCTTATCAGCAAGACAAGACAGCTAATGCTAGCATTAGCACTAACAAATAACTTCCAATCAACCAAATCTGAAAATAAAAAAAATCAACATCAGTTGATTATGGCAAATTTAACATCTTCTATATGGTTTCCAGAAGGCAAAGGATAATATAATAAAAAGACTGTCAATATTACAGCACTGAGGTTTGAAATTAGCATGATAAATCGAATTTTAGAACAATACATAACAGGGCAGATGATTTATAAGTACTGCCACGGAGAATATAACACTGGAGACTGCCCAAGTAACATTCTTATTTATATATGTCGTATTTATGTTGTTTCCTCAAGGTGGAGGGCTGTGGTGTGTGGACTGTAAGCCTTGGTCAGGAAACTTTCTCCAGCTCCAGGTCAACTTCTGACTCAGCAATGATAACTGAGCAAGCTGCTCAGGAGCTCCTGGCTGCCATGATTTCAAGACAGTGACCCAGAAACAGCAGTGAGCCTCTTTATATTATGCAGATCCCTAAAGTTCTCCTCTCCTTGAAGGTTAAAATATCATCCATGCTCCATGTGAGCACTCTGGCACTCGTTTTGCTACATATGTGGAATTCATGCCCGTTCTTCTAGTACCAGCTCTGCTGCCCTCCCTTTTAATGATAAACCAGAAATGCCTCAATGAGTCTGAATGTGCCAGATGCTTCCTTCATTGTGGCCTGTTCTTTATGCTGTGCATTTCTTTTTCATGGCTTTTGCCATAAAGAGGGCACATCAGTTCACAGGGGGACAGGAGAAACACAACTGCTTTTCTTATTGCTAGAAGGGCAACAGGGCAGAGGAGAAGGAGCAAGACAAGCTCCACTGGCAAGTGACTTTTTGCCATAAGCTACAGTGGGTTCAGCTTATCATGCTTGAGCATATGAACAGGACTCTTAAATAGAGGCAGGATCCCAATCCTGAGAACAAACTCTTCCTCAGCCTCTCATCCATCTGTAATCACTGAGGGGTTTTGCTCTGCTGCTTCTTCTGTAATACCATGGTGCCACTAACTGCTTACATCCAGTATTAGCAGGCTTTCTGCTCAGAATTCATTTAGAAGAAACATTGCTGCCTCAGCAGAAGCACTCAGGTTTCTGGCTTGACTCCTAAGTGTCTTCATGCTACACATCCTCTAGACTTTTTTGACTGTTCTACTTCACGGGAGAAACATAACTGAGCAGCTAAATTTGACTGCATCAAGACGTAACAACAGTCACCAGCACAAGGTCTACTCCAGCCCTCTAACATCTGCAAAATCTTACAACAACCAGAAAAGAGTTCTCCTCCTGCTTGTGCCACTGGCTTTCACCCATCTGTAGAAATCAAATTGCCAAACCAAGGGCTGTAGAAATCAAATTGCACAACCAAGTGCTTTCACCTCACCCATCATTTGCTCTTCCCAAGGGAACTGTATTTGCACAGACACATGGTAAACCAGATCAAAGATCTAATTCAGAGTAACAACAGCCATGGTTTGTTTGCCTGGCACCAAGAAAAATGGGCTGCCTTTCTTCTGCCTTCTTGTGCCATTACAGTACTTTTTAGGCTTTGAAATCTTGACTTTCTCAGTGATTTTTTGCTCAACTTTTATCATTTTACTCATCCACACAGGCTGCTTGGTGCTGAGTGAGCTCTTTCCAGGTAGTTTACATCAAAGATGGATTAAAGATCAACTTAGCTATTAGCTCAGCTGCTTTAGTCTGCCAGCTTGACTTTCTCCCAGAGATAGGCCAGTTTAGCAGCTTATCTCCTCAAATCTGCTCTTGCACGTGTGACCTACATTTGAATATATCCCATGATATCATGAGTTTAGTCCTCTACAAGCCACTCGTTACCAGCCATGGGACAGTTAGTTTTCTTTGGTTATCATGAGAGCACACAGTTGTGTATCACATATTGCAAACATCAGGGAGGTGAACAGTAAGCACAAATACTAAAATTAAGCTTAAATAAAATGAAAGCAAAGGTCTAGTAAGTCATAACTAGAAATAGATGCAGGTTACTACTACACATTCAGAGTACCAAAGATTCTCATAGCCAAGAAGCAAACTGAATTCGGACTTTCTTTGTAGTTAGATCTGTGGTTTGATACTTTTATAAAATACAAAGCTTACTGGTGAAAACAAACTGATGAAAACAAAAACTTTACTATTACCATCAGACTGGAACAGCCTTCTTTTACATCTGTTCAAAGCAGGGCTGGAGGTGGTGCTTGGTCTTCAGAATGAGTAATATTTTCCTAAGTAATGATTTGCTCTTGGGAAGTCTAGCTGATTAGCTGCCTTGATAACCTTGGATGGAGAGCATTAGTGAAGAGTAAAATGACATCAAGAAAAAAACAAAAACAAAAACCACTTACCAATGAGCAGATGAGGACTCTCTGCCTGGACAAGCTCAGGTTGATTGGTTAGGTATATATTTCAAGGTCTTTCTTGCAGAAGCTCAGATTTAGTACTGAACGAGGCTTTGCTGGTGCTGAAGTCCAGAGAAGATCAGTTTTCAGAATTATTACTGAAAAAAAAAAATAAAGGTGCAGCCGCTCTGCAAAGCCTGTCTGCCAGCTGTAGCAGTATTCACTAATGAAATCGTGCCTTTCCATTTGCCCAAACCCCTCTCGTTTTCTTTCCTCGAGATGCCACGCGAGGGCAGCAGAGATTGTGAAACAGAGCTCTGCGGTGACGAGGGTGGCCCTGAGCGGGAGAGTGTCCCCGGACACCCGCTTCTGCCTTCAGGGACTCTTGGGAACAAGCTGAGGAGATTCTTGTCATCTGGGCTGGACATCCCACAGGGTGCGGAGACCTTGGGGAAACAGAGACAGCGTGAAGAGCCGCAGACATTAAGCCTCTACTGAAGCCAAACATTTTAAACTTCTGATGTTTTTGTATTAGCTGTATTGGGAGCAGCAAGAAGCAAGCACCAAGAGTGGCTCTGCCTCAGGATGACAAATGTCTCGTTCCTGAGCTGGAACATTAGCACAAATGTGGTTGAAAAGGAAAATATTAATGTTTGAAAGTCTGTTTTAGAGCAGATGCACGTTTGTTTCTCTCTCACCCAGAGTCCACAAAGAACAGGTTTCCTTTAGCAACAAGTTTCTCCAGAGCAGGCACCAGGAGAGATTTGCAGTCTCTCCAAAATTTTGTAAACAGGTATTTTAAACACATGAAAAGATAATATTATAATGGATAGTATTGGGCAGCTTTTCCACCTCACTGGGTAATGCAGAGAGGGGAGTCAATGGAAAACAGCCAGAGCCCACCTGTGGCTTTCACTCTCTGAGTTAAAGAGAGCTCAACAGAGACGTTTCAGCTGCACCTGATCCCAATTCCCAGAGGCTCTGTTTGGTCTGTTTGACACTCAGTGACCATATTACAAAGAAGGATAAAGAAGGAGAGGGTGTCATTCAGTCATTCATCACTCCATTTTTTTAACCCCCAGCTTCAATTCTTCCCTTGCATATTTGTGCAGTTGCCGTGAGGTGGAGCCGTGCACCCAAGCCCAACGGCCAGTTAACGCTACCAACAGCTTTTAGCTCTTTTTTTTTCCCTTTTATTTTTTTTTTTCCACTTCAGCCAGCTTGAACCTAAGCCTAGCTTCAAGGTCAGCTGATTGCTGACAAGCACCAATAAATCAAGCAGAAAGCGCTGATGATAATGCTGCTGGTTATTGATCGGGTGATATTCCGGGGCAGGTTAGCTGTTCCCACCAGTCACTAGGAAACGCGGTTGCCCGGGGATGCAGTCAGCCGCCGGGAAGGGAACTGATGAGATAATGTTTAGGGTTTCTCTTTCACTGGCTGTGTCGTGCTGTCATCATTACCCTTGGAGAGGCCACTTTATTCTTGGGCTTAAAGCGTTTTGAGTAGATAAACCCCAACACGGAGAGGCGGCTACAGGTGCTTTTCTCTAAGCTGCCTCTCAACCTTGTAATCGCTTCGTCTATAAAACAAAACCTTTGGCTTTTCCTACACGACTACAATGCCCTCCCTTTTACCTTGATGCCCAAGGATGGTTGCTGGCTGCCAGGATGCGTTGCAGTGCTTCACACAGAAGATGGCTGCAGGTGCCTTGGGAAGCTGAGTCTGTTCACAGAAACCTGTAGGACAAAGCATCTGAGCATAAATCCCATCCATCTGATGTAGGCAAGGACAGGTGGATGTTTTAAACTGCTCCAAGTCATGCACTGCAATTTGGTTTTATCTGCATTGCTCCATCTCAAAATCACTATTCTATTCCTGGTAAAATTCTCTTGAAGGAAAAGTGAAAATCTACAAGACTTTAATTGTGCAAGAACACTATTTTCTGCAGAAAACCAAAGCTCTTGGCAAAGTTCCCAAGGAGTTCTGAACAAGAAGGCTGCAGTCCTGACAGGCGCTAAGCCCTGCAATCGCCTGTCTTTCAGTGCCTGGGGTCTATTTAAGCTGTAACTCCCATCTGTCGTGCACAAGGATGGCTCCCCAGCACCCTGCTGTGAGAGGCACCATTAGTCTGGGAATACATTGTATGGTAATGTTCTCTAATATTTGGTGTAATAAAGGAAATACTGTCATCAGTTACCTCACTGATATGTAGCAGTCTGTTGGCAAATCTTTCACAGTAAGGTTATAATAACATCACTCTTTGGCATCTCTGCCAGATAACTCAACTCTCTATTTTCTGTTCTGTCATATAAGCTGAGTAATTTATATGCCTGTTCAATACAAAAGGTGGTTATTATATGTTTGAAGAAAGAGATTTGACAATACCTGCCTTGTAAGAAATACCAAGTCGCAGAGAGGAAAGGCAAAGGAAAATGCTGCAAATCAAAAGGTGACAAGGCACTTTCCAGATGGAAGATTAGAACACTGTTTAGGGTTCCACAAACAAATACGTTGAGTTATAGACAAAAAGCCACTTTCCAGCATTTGTCCCCTGTTGCTGCAATCCTTTTAGGGACATAAGACCCACTGAAATCAAATCATGCCTATAAACTAAATTAATCCATAAGCAGAGACTGCCATGGCAATGCTTATTATTAGTTTGATTTGTACATGATGTATATATATGATTTCAAATAAAAGCAACAATATGGAAAAAATTACACCAATTGCAGTTTTTGCCTGAATAAGGGCTGCACAGCATGAATCCTCTCCCAAAATAACACATCTGCAGTGATCTAAGTGAAGCTCAGCTTACGTTCCCCGCACTGTATTTTTACACAGGTAATTTTTGTGTGGTTGCTTAACCCCAGCTCCAACACGCCATTGGTCCCCAGGCTCTGACAAAGGGATGGTGGGAGAGCTCCTCTCTCTCTCCCCAGCAACAAGGAGCAGTGATGGACACTGGCCTGATGCCAGAACTACTCTTCAATCCATATAAATGTCCCATCCCCGGAGACATCCAAGGCCAGGCTTGCTGAGGCTCTGAGCAACCTGATCTAGTTCAGGATGTCCCTGCTCACTGCAGGGGGTTGGACTAGATGGCCTTTGTGGGTCCCTTCCAATCCTATGATTCTAAAAAGATGTATTTTAGCTGATTGGCTGTTTGCAGTTGCACAGAAACAGGCCATGGCAGCCTGCCTCCTGCCCTGCAGGCCAGCAGCTAGGCATGCAACTTACAGAGCTTAAACAAGGCAAGAGAAGAAGGGAATGGAAAGCCCCTTTGGGTGTGGGACTGGGTGTCAATGCAGCTATGAGGAGCTGTGAAAAGCTCCTGCACCAGTCTCCTGTCCTACAGATGACCAGGGTAGTAAGAATCAACCCAGTGACAGGATTAGAAGCACAAAATATCAGAGCTGTTAAGTTTGGTGCCAAGGGCTGACTGTGAAATGCCATAATACCCCTCAGCCAGGAGAAGGAAAATGCCTGACAACCATGGGAAAGGACAGCTTTGTGTAGACAAGCATCCAACTTTGTCAATCTAATGCTGACCTTCTCTTCAGAGGTTCAAGAGACAGTTCCACACTGCTTGTGCCACTCCATACTGTTCAGTTTTCCAGGGCAGAGCTGCTCTATCAGTATCAGTTCCTAGGCCATCTCCTTGGGACTATGCTGTTGTCCCAGGCAACATCATGCACCCCCAATGGCCCTCAGCAGCAGCAAGGAGCAGGGCCTGTCCCACTCCCAGGCAGCACCTGGTTTTTGAGACATCACAGAAGACCAAGACAATGAAGATGGAAGGGGATATTTCCTGACTCAGAGAGGGAAAAGCACGCTCACATTGCACCAGGGAGAGGAACGTGGGTCACTGCTCTTTTGAAAAGGCAGCTCGAGAAGAGCCTGGTGGCAATGGATGCCATCCCTCCTCTAGAGGAGCTGCTGAACTGTGAACACCCAGAAGTGGATTTCCGAGCTGAGCAGCACCTGCTGTCTTGCCTGACCTACTTTCTTGCACGCTATCTGAATTGGCTTTGGCAATAGTTAAATGGGTGCTGAAAAATCAAAACTATTGGGCAGCAGCAATGGTTTATGCATCTGATGGACACCACAGAAAACCTTGCTGCCCTGAGACAGCACTTACTGGGTAATTCCCCATTTCAGACACATGTTTTAGGGACACATCTTGCAGGAACACAGCCATTTTCTAAACTTATTATAATAATTCAAACTTGTTTATCAGATCCACAAGTTGTTCTAATTACTATGCACTGCAACTTATAAATGCAGAGTTTTTTATGCTGTCATTCAAATCACCTCCCCAAAAAAAAAGAAAAGCAATTTCATGCTCAGCATCCAAGCAGTCCTGTGCCACTGGAAAAGAGAGGCTGAACCAATGAGACCATCAGCACATCCACAAATCCAACCTTTCCAAGAGCCTCAACATCTATCACACATCCCACCAGCTACAAAATCCCACCCTATAGAATGTATCACCCTTTGCCTGACCCTGGGCTAGGCTGATCTCTCCTGGCTCCTCCCTGCCATCACTTCAGTTCACCTGGGCCAATGAATGCTGAACTAAATCCATACTGAACCATCACTGGTTTAGTTTTCACTCAGATTTTAAACCTCATCATCTATATGGGGAGGAGAAATAGAGTAAAAAGTTCATCATTCTTTTGGACTTTGAATTAGTTTCTAATGCCTCTGTTAACTGACTAACAACTGTTGCAGCAGTTGAAGTTTAGGTTAGTACAACATCTGCAGATACTTAGAATCTAGACAGGTTTTTGGTTTTGAACAATATAATTTCTCAGTACATCAGCCCATTGAATTCAGCAGCTCTCCTCAAAATGACCCCTGGTTACCAGCAAGAAACTCAACCCTTATGGCTGCAGCAGGTTTTACCTCCTTTTCTCTCCTAGAATGAGATCCCAGTACGTTAATCCGCAGGCACTGGAGCCAACCTCCAGTGAGAATCGCAATCAAGTCAACTCTTTCTCTCCTGCACAAAGGAAATCACATTTCTTTGAAAAGCTGAGGAAATCTGAATGTGTGTTCCTGTTTAGCATGATTAAGGTGTCACTTAGCACTCCCACGCACCCCGACACAGAGAACTTCTCGCCGGCTGCTGATGTCAAAGCAAATCAGCTGAAAACACGGAGGGGTTCTGAGAAACACAACTGGGACATGGCAGGCAGGCTGCCAACCAGCCATGCTACAGGCACCCTACAGTGGGTAACCTCCAGGGCCACCTTCATGCTGGGAATGGGGGTGGCATAATCATGCCTCTGACCCCCCCCAGCAGGTTTTTAATACAGGCATGGGGCACACATCTTCTGCCATGCAGGCATTTCTTTGTGTGAGCAAAGTTATAAAGGCCTGATAGGTAACAGTGCCCATACCCAAAGTATCTGAGAACATCTACAAGGGGTGCTCTTCTTTCCTTTGAAGTTGCTTGTGCTCTGTCTTTGTCCCAGTCATAGAATCACAGTGTTGGAAGGCCATCATGTCCAATTCTCCCCTGCATTAGATCAGGTTGCTCAGACCCTCAGCAGACCCTGGCTTGATCTGGGACATCTTTCTCTTTCCCACTTCTGCTCTTCCTCACCCTGATTGCTCCTAATGGCTGCCAAACTCTTGCTTTTCCATAGTTCTTTCTTCTATATATTTGTGCTTGTGTTCTGCATTTCATCCACTATTAACATTAATAATCTAGGGAATTGTCTGCTTCTGCTGCTATCAGTCCCTGTGCTACTCCACTGGTCCCAAGAACCAGGGGCAAGAGCCCAAACAAAGTAAGGGAAACAAAATGAAACCAGAGGAAAGCAGGCACTTTATCCCTCACCACCCCTTGTATTCATTGAATATAGTGGGGATTCGGAGAGCCCAAGAAACACTAGCTCCAAATTTCAGTTCTTTTCTTTTCCAAAACTTTCCCACATGTAAGTTATGGTCCTAGCATGGGAAAACGTCACCCTCAATGCAGGAGCCCCACAAGATCCACATTGTCACCAAGGTAAAGCTGGTTAGATACAGACAAATGGGACTGACTCAGTAGGAAACACATAGCTCTATGCCTTTGCCAATGTTCACCTCATGGAAATTGTAAAGGACTGAAGTGCTTTTGCAAAGCTATCGATCCAGGTGGCTCTTTCTAATCTCCCATCAAATCTCCACCCTACTGCTAGGGACTCTTTCCAAGAGCTACACTAACCTCACCCAGAAGATCTTGGTTTTAGGCAGTTTGCTCTCTTGATTGTAATCCATTCCCTTGTGAGTGGCAGTGAAAGAGAAGTGCCTTATTTTTAAGCCTTACCCAGTTTTCATTATTTCCTTCTTTCTCTGGCATCCAAAGCTGTGAAGGTCACACATGAGGAAATGGTCATCAGCAGAGGGTATAGGCTCTGTCATAGTGAGACACTTCAAGCTCTTAAGCCCAAGGCTATAATTCTGTGAGGGAGACAAAATAAATTACAAGACAACACAGACAATGATTTAAGAAGCAGGTATGTGGGCATTTCGATAAGGATGAGAGGATAAGTTCATTTGATATAACATCACTGAAGCTTGGTTCTCCTCTGTGTCATTGAGATATACAGTGGGGCTTCTCCCTCTCTCCTTGAACATCAATTTAGCAGAAGAAGGACTTCTTAAACTTTTTTTTAAGTGTCTGAATTAAGACACATGCAGGCTGCAGGTCTCCCATGAGGGCTTGGCTGGTCAGGGAAGGACCTGTGTGAAGTCTGGAGCTTGGCTCCACCAGGAACTGCCAGAACCTCAAGGAGAGACTCAGCTCCAACACCATGCTGCCTGGCTTGTCCCACACCCTGGATCCAGGAAGCTCATTTTGAGCACAAAGAGGATGCCAGCACTCAAATCCCAGCTTGCACACCCAGGGAATAGGCATGCCCAGGTGGGTGTGGACACCCATTCTCCTCCTCCCCTTGGGTGATGTCTCCCTGGGACACTGGCCATATGCTGGGGACTCACCACTTGGCTCCCTGAGCCCTCAGCTGGATTCCTGTCCTTGCTCCAGTGTTTTCCAGCACCCAACAGGCAGAGATGTGAGGACACACTTCCCTTACCCACTGGTGCTCCCAGTGCTGGGAGTCTGGGCAGGAATGTGGTGCCAGTCACGATGGGATATGGAGAGAAGCCAGAGCAGTTGTACCACAGTCACCTCATTAAGCAACAAGAACAGATTAGGCAATCTCTGTGCTTCATGGTGACAAGCCTGAAGGAAAGAACAGAACATGTAATCAAATGGCTGGGTGGGGAGGTTTTTTCTTTCTTTATTTTGAAAGAATTATTACAGCAATATGAGAAGCAAAGTAGCATGCACTAATTATGCTGCTGTGGGTATTTCTTTCTTGCAGGTATGGGGATGATTGAGATTTTTATTGAAGCCCAGAGGAGCAAAGAACTGGGGGAGCTGGCGTTCACTGGGAACTAAGTACCCAGTACATTTAATGCTTATTCAGTATCTTTTGCCTCTTCATTGGGCTAACCTGTGCAGGATTACAACTATCTCTCACATAAGCAATCAGAAAAATCATCTGTATTTCACCATTTCACAATTTGCCACCAGGAAACATTGGAGGCCATTTCTTTTGGTGATTTCTGCAGAGATGTTCCTGCTGCACCTCTGGGTTTGCACTACCCTCTGATAACTCAGCCAGGGCAGGGGCTGCTGCTGCAGGAGATACACCCTCTTGCTTTGCTTGAGCGTCCCACACCAAAAACACAAACCAGAATTGGAGTGAAATTGTATGAAAGAAACCATCTGACATGTACTCAAGGCTTTTTAGCTGAATTGCTTCTCTGGCTTAACAGGCAGCTGGACATTCAGCATCCCCATCCCATGGTGACTCACCATGCTCAGCTACCAGCTGGAGATTTTCCCCAGACAACTGATTTCTGATATGTGATTTGTTTAGATCCCCTTGAAAAAAAAACCTGCTTCTGATTTTGGTCTCTATGGTGAGACCAAAACCACATCAATATCCAGCAACACCCCCTGCAGCAGTGACCTGCCTTACCCTGCTTTTGGGAGGCATCCAGGCAAATGAGGCTCTTTGTTTTTTTGGAATCCCTCTTTTGAAGTGATCTGTGGAAAAATGACTTACCTGAAAAGTGACAATGCCAGATTGCCAATAAATGTCCCCAGGCTTTAGCAAACCTGTCACCAAATCTCACTGAAATTATCCCAGCATCTTTGGTTTAGGAAAGGCCTCCTGCATCATGAGAGAGAGCAGGTATCCTGGGCTGCAATGAGGCTCCCAGCATACATCCAAAGAGACATTTTGCCCTAGTTAGGAAATGGCTGGCTTAATTCTAGGTGACACTATTCATTGTCATTTGCCCCCACACTGTGGATGGGAAGGCAATTCCTCAGAGCCGTCATGAGCGCAGAATTGCCGTGTTTCCTCTGGTGGAATGGCATGAATCAGAGTTGAAAAGTGCAGTCTGCTGTAGCCAGCCCCAGTTCCCATGATGTGTGAGTGTGAGTCACTCAGCAGGGAGATTCTGCCAGGGTCCCTCCTGGGCGACCCAGCTCTGCTAAACATGCTGGAAAATCCATGGATAAAAACAGCCCCAGTGACGCAGAGGAGCCCTGCAGCCTCCCTGCCTTTTGGGGGAAGTTTCTGAAGTGCCAGCATTTCCTCTGCATCCATGATTTGGCTGGCAGGGCAGGGCAGGACTATGGAGCATCCCAGAAAACGCACAGCTTTCTGCTGGAGCAGTCACTGCTGTTTCCCTCTGGGAGGGTAACAAGCTGAGAAACTCCAGGCATAGGCAGAGGAAGGATTTCTCTTCCACGTGTGTTTAAAGCCAGGCTCTCCTGTCAGAGCTCTTGCTTAAGGAAGAGATAATATGGAATATGAAAGGGCTTTCTGTGGCGTGTGCAAAATAAATATATAAAAAAAAAAATTAAATAAATCCCATTTTAAGGAATGTCATTTTTCCCCCCCCTTCGTCTCCTTTCTCCATCCTCCCCTCGTAAGCATCACTCCTGGGGTTATCACAGGAAATGGAGAACAAAATCTGCAGCAGACTCACCTGAACACTCAAAACAGGGGGTTTTTTTTGTCCTTAAAACCCACCACAGCTCCAGATCCTGCAACCATCACAGCCAGGGCACCTCTGCCCACAACAGTGGTTTCTATGCTGATGTCCTGACTCAGACTTCAAAGAAAAGCCACTAATATTTCCAGATATATATCTCATTAATCTCAACCACAGGCAGCCATGAGTCACTTCCCCTTGACTACACTCCTCTCTTGTGACCAGAAATCGAGTATTGGAGACCTGGCACTGTGTAAAATTCATAATTATTTTGAAAGGATATCAATAATTCAGCAATTAGTCTCGAAAATTCAGGCTAAAAAAAAACCAACAACTTCACTTTCTCCAGAGATTTGCTATTAGTTAATCACTTTTGCTCCTACCACAGCTGCATAATAAAACTGAATAACTTTACTGCAGAACTGCTAGATTTTTTTTTGAAAGCATTTTTCAGAGTGCAAGAGTTTTAGAGTTGAGCTTTCCTGGAACTTTAGTTCTGTGTCCCAGTAAGTTGTGCCTTTTTTTCCCCCCCAGAGTAGACTGGGCATGAGATGATGCTCTCCCTTGGGGATGTATTCCCTTCCAGGGAGCCCTTAGTGGGGATTCCCTGCAGCCCCAGAGCAGCCCGTGTGTGCTGCTTGGGCAGCTCTGCCGTGGGGCTGCTGAGCTTTTCCTTTCCTTCTGCCCTTTCCAGCACCCGGGTGTGCTCAGCACCTTTTGGAGCCTGATCCATCACACAGCCCCTGAAGCCTGAGGAAAGGCAGCAGTGTCTCACGTGCCTGCAGATGTTTCAGATGCATTGGTTCTCCTTTCTTAAAGTTTTTTTTTTTCTTTGGGAATGGAACAGCTTGACCAAGATGCCAACCCCCAGCTTCTGAAAGGACTGCCAGAACAGCTACCTCCGTGCACAGACGAGTGACCAGAGGGTCTGTGCTGGGGTGATGCAGGTCTGGCTGCTGCCCTGTTTGAAGGGCCAGCTACCTTCCATGATGCCAGACAGACCAGAGGGTCCTTTTGGCTGTCAAAACTACTGGGGGAGCACTGACCAGGGTGGTGTAGCCTTGACTAGGCTATGGCACAGCTTCAGCTGGGCACTGCTCAGACCAAAACCTTTAACCAAATATTTTTCCTCAGTTCAGTCACTGCTCCTTAGCCCTTGGGTTCATCCTGGTGACTAATGACAGCTCTCTCTGCCTGCAGGCAATGGATTATGCGGGAACAAGCAAAAAGGAGGCGTTTCTCATTTGTGCTGACAAATCAGAGAGGAG
Organism: Turnix velox; assembly: GCA_013400935.1. Taxonomy (NCBI): domain Eukaryota; kingdom Metazoa; phylum Chordata; class Aves; order Charadriiformes; family Turnicidae; genus Turnix; species Turnix velox. Next base: position 229,537 of record VZTY01031409.1, read on the forward strand.
GAGGAAAGTGTGTGAGAGAAACACTGTTGCTTCATTTCATCAATTCCCCTAATTCTCCTAGGGGACAGTCATTGATGCTGAGGGCACTTGTAGGATTTTTACCTGAATCACAGTGGGGAAAAAAGATGCAGAACCAGCCCATGATGTGCTGGCAGCACCTTTTGGCATAGCAAGGGCCACACATGGGTTTGTTTTGTGCTGTGCCTCAAGTGGGGGAATGGGGAATGTCCCACTCCAAGCCACAGCCACCTCCTCGTGGCTGGTGCTCACCTGGGAAAGGCAGGGTCCTGCGCCAGGCTGGACCCTGAACCCTGGTTCCCAAAACCCTTCATAACTTCACTCATCAGCAGGTGGAGGCCAACGGCTTTGTCTGAGTCTCTGTGAAGTCCTTCAATGTCCAGGAGGTGACTGGTGGTGCAGATGATGGCTGGATGCCGAGACACCATGTATCTGCTGACAGCCATTGGCCCTCAGCAACCTCAGCACATGTTGGATCTGCTGGGACACAAAAAAATAATAATTTGGATTTCACCAGCTGATTTCCATGAGGGACAAGGGTGCTGCTAGCAGAAAGCTGGGGAGCAGCGCACAGCCCAGAGCCCATCTGCAGTGGGGCACGATAAATAGGACAAGGAGGGGGAGGAGAAGGAGGAAGACAGCCTCTGGGCCTTGGTGATGGCTGTGTGCTGGAGCTCAGGCAGGTTTCCTTGGCAGCCACAAGCTCAGGGCACTCACCATACCTAAGTGAAGATTTTGTCACCATGGCAACATTGATGTCATTAGCTCTGCAGCAGAGGGTGGCGTTAACCTCAAGTGCAACTTTTTTTCCTTTTTCTTCCTCCCCTCCCCCCTTCACTTGGTTTGAGGTTTTTGTTTATTTCTTTGTTTGCTTCTCTCAGGAGGTGACCCTGCCACCAGCACCTGCAACAGCATCCACAGACACCTCCCAGCTCCAGCCTTCCTCTCCCATCACTTTGGGGGTGGCAGGGAGCCCCCAGCACTGGGAGAGGTGGGATGGGGCTGTGTTTTGCAAAGCAAGCCCTCAGAGCTCTGCAGACCCCACTTCCAGGGACAGATGTTTTGCTTCTGGACACATCCTTCATTCCCCTGCAGCCTCCTTTAATTTCCACCTCTGAGAGCTACAGCCTCTGACAGTGGGTCATTGCAGAAGTCAGGGTCAGGCAGTTCCAGCCTAAAGTATTCTCCGTGTTCCCAGATCTCTGCAATGTTAAAACAAGCATTTCAGGGGATTTCCAGGGCAGGAGGAAGGTTGGAGCTGAGCCTGGCTCTTCCAGCTGCCCCTTCTCCCTTGTCATGGGGAGTTCCTCTTTTAGCTGTGGCTGGGATTCCTGTAAACCTTTGACTTACATTTTTTTGTTGAATTAGGCAAACACCACTTCTGCACTGTCTCTCATCCAAGGGGAACGGGATCTGCTCTTTTCCTTACCATGAAGGTGAGATCTTGATGAGTCTCATCCACCCAGCAGCAGGACAAGGACACAGGGATGCTCATGCAACCGCTCACCCTGTCCATCAGGGCTGGAGAAAGCACAGTGTGGAAGGGAGATGGTAAAATAGGGTCAGAAAATCAAATAAAATCCTAATTTTGCAATAGGTCAGGTATACTGTGGGGTTTTTTTCTTTGTACGTAGGAAAATGTTAAGACTTTTGTTAAGACTGCTGCTTAGACCAGCATTCAAATCAGTCCTGATAAATGTGTTTCTGCAGCCTTCAGGGTTCTCAACTCTGTCTCTTATTGCAGCAATAACAAAACCCAGCCTCAAGTCTCAAAGCATCTGCCAAATGAGTGTGACATTAATTATCCCTAAAGTCATCAGAATCAGTAAAACGTGGAAAGAAAAGTATCCCTCAGTCAAGGTGCTGTGTTTTAGAGTGAGATACACTGCAGCATCCCAACCATACCAGCAACACTTCTTTAAGTGCCACACTTGCAAGTTTCTGACCCCACATTCAAAGCAAACTTACCGTTTTTAAACTTCAATGAGTTGAATACAAAGGCAGCGTGAAAACAGGAGATTCTGGGTGGGAGAGTCTCTCAGCTGCATTGAAATGGAAGGACAAATGTACTGATATTATATCCTAGCTGGAGCAAAACTTAAGGAGAAGCTGGTTACTACATGAGTGGCCAGATCAGTGAAGCAAACTGGTTAATTCAAGTGTGGAGACCAAATCATTGCTAATCATGGAGTGAACATGAGCTGTGAGGTTCTTGCTGCTGCACAGAGCTTTGTGCTGCTCTGTGTAGGGACTGGTGGGAAAAGGACACATTTACAACAGCAGCACCATATTGATGAGGCTCCTGCATAACCTTTGGGGTCACTGGGAGATTTTTGTGTGTCTATGTTTTAAATCTGACAGAGTCAATTTTGAAAATACAAAGGTATTACAGGACTTAAAAAAAACACAGTAATACAAGTAGCAGGCACCAGGCCAGCAGGAAAAATACCTGCATGCTTAATGTGACTGGTAAAAATGATATTCCAAGATGTGTTATTAATAGAAATGGTTTATCTCAAATGTTTACTTGAGCCAATAGAAAATGGAAAAAAACTGGATGATAACATCCACTTAAAACAAATATTTTGATCTGTGCACTCCATTTAGTTGGAAAAAGTCATTAAAAATTCAAGATGCAGCAATATAGTTGAGGGATGTGCTTTTATAGGTACAGCTGTCAGCTCTCCAAGTGCTGAGAGAGGTCAGTGCTGCCTTCAGTGTGGGAACAACAGCAGCCCTGCAGCCCCTTTGCTGTGTCCAAAGTTGTCAGGAGCTCTTTTCCAGGTTAGAAATCTTTGTCCATGGGAAACACAAAACCTTCCATGAGCTTGCTGCCCTGAAACCCACCTTCATCTACAGAAACTCCTCCTGAGTCTGAAAACACACCAGCATCCTATGTGGGATTCTACCTATGTGGGGCAAGAAGAACAAAAAGAACAAACAAACCACACCAGTGCAGCTCTGCTGACCCCATGTAAGAACTCCTGGAGCCTGTGAGAGTTCAGGAAGAGCAGAGAGATAAAGGGCCCAAGGGAGGGATGCAAGAGCTGGATGTGCAGAGACACCTGTAGAATCATACAATGGTTTGAGTTGGAAGGGACCTTAAAGATCATCTAGTTCCAACCCCCCTGTCATGGGCAGGGACAGTTCCCACCACACCAGGTTGCTCAGTGCCTCATCCAGCCTGGCCTTAAACACCTCCAGGGACTGAGGGGGCATCCACAGCCTCCCAAGGTTCTAGTTGTTCTAGTGTCTCACCACCCTCACAGGAGAGGACTTCTTGCTTCTATCCAGCCTTCTCTTGTATGACAGCTCTTCTCCTCCTCATCCCTTCTAGGTGACAGTGCCTCAGAACTTGCTGGCAAACACCAGTGCTGGCTCCTGGTGTCCCAGGAAAGGGAGGAAAGGAAGAGCAGAAGAGCATGAGAGGGAGCCCAGCTGTGCCAGCGTGGCTCTTGGAGACACTCTCCTGGGAATGCTGGTGACTCTGGCTCTGCTGGTGGCTCTGCACCTCCCACTGCATCCCTGCTTCATCCAGCCATCATCTCCTTCAAAGAAAACACAAAGCACGCAGCTAAAAGATACTCACTTACAGTTTATTTTTGCCTGAAATTATTTCACATCTCTTTGTACACAGCTACAGAACAGTAGTAAACCATTGGTAAAAGCAACAGTGCTAAGGAAAATGTTGGCAATTTTTTTTTTTT
>VZTY01031409.1:236246-300666 GCA_013400935.1 Turnix velox
CAACCCTTTGTAAACATTAAAGTCCTACTCTGGACCCTCTCCAACAGCTCAATGTCCTTCCTGTGTTGAGGGCTCCAGAACTGGACACAGTAACTCCAGGTGGGGTCTCACCAGTGCTGAGTAGAGGGGTAAAATCCCCTCTCTGGACCTGCTGGTCACACTCCTCTTGCTGCAACCCAGGATTTGGTTGGTGCCTTCTTGGCTGTGAGTGCACACTGCTGGCTCATGTTGAGTTTGTCATCCACTGACACACCCAAGTCTTTCTCTACGGAGCTGCACTCAAGCCACTCTCCACCCAGCCTGTGTCTGTGCTTGGGATTGCTTCAACCCAGGTGATCTTTGAGGTCCCTTTCAACCCAAACCATTTACAGACACACAGGACTCAAGTCAGAGCTGCAGTGAAAGCCACACACCAGTAGTCACATCCCAGATCAGACTCACATCTTTAATTTTAATACAAACACTCAGCAAAATTCATTTGTTAATCTCCAGCCACAAAGGACTCAACCCACAAGTACCTTCTTCATCCTCCTCACTAAGTCACTGCTTGATTATTCTCTGTATTAAATTTTTGGTGTCTCTGTGGTCTCCATTTCCCAACTCCAATGCATTTGGACATAGGAGGCAGATGGGAATGGTCCATTTGTACTGCTCCTACTTGTCAATCCCCTTTCCACATCCCCTGACCGTAACTCTATGGCTAATTGTCTCAAAACAAATAAACAGGTTTAATTAGCCCAGGGCATAATGGAGGAGCTGGAAGTTTCTAGAAGTCATTATTTGCTCACTCCTTGATTTATGTGAGCGCATATTTTGATAAGACCTAGTCATAATCCTACAGACACTGCCAGCAAATAATTTTTCAGTTAGGCAATAATGACTTCAGTAGTGGGTGTTTATTTATTGTCTGGTTCAGCCTCCCTGGTACACATGTGGGTGTCTGTGTGTGTACAAGCCTGTTTGGTGGGGCAAGGGACGGAGAGTGCAGAGGAAATGTCATCACTGGCTTGTGCCACAAATGCTCTGACACACAAAGGGGAGGAGAAGGAAAGGTTTGTATCAGAAAATACATTCTTTGAAGTCTGAGCTGCTCGAAACAGACCTACAACCCTGTGCCCCAGGGAAAGAAACTATTACCCTCCCTCTGAATACACACAGAGTGCTATAAAAATGGACAGTGAGATAAATCTCAGTGAAAGAGGTGAGAGGAGAAAAAGTGACACGTGGCTGTTTCCTCAGCTTTCTTCATTCTCCACAATCAAGAGGACTTCGCTCACAGCCCGTTCTGTTGTTTGCCCTGGCAAGTCACTTTCTTGTACTGCTGCTGTTAATGCAAAACCAGAGCACAGAGTTCTGGACTGGAAAACAGGAGCTTTGGTCTGAAGTGGGTGGCAGAAGGGCTCAGAAACAGTGACAGGACTCAATTTGAGAGCCCTGGACCAAATGCAGCCTTGGAGCCGATTGTCTGTAAATACAAGTGCCACTGTGTGAACCCATCTGCAAGCCAGCTGCTAATTCCAAGAACTTCCTTGCAAATACAACTGGGACATAAGTTTTGAAAACCTGATACTGAAAAATCCACACCAGCACCACAGCAACTGAGTTCCTGGGGGAGTCCTGGCTCCACAGCCAGAACCCAAGATGTACATTTGTGGTGAATTTTGAATAAATCTGGCACACAGTAGGGCTTCAACAAACAAAAGAACATCATGTGGAATTTCATCTTGAGCCCCTGAATTTAAAAGGTAAGGTTTTGAGAGACGTGACTCAATGCAACACCAGAGTGACATTATCTCAGGCAGTCCTTTTCTGAAACCAGCTGGGGACATTTCCCCTCCCAATCACAGGGATTGGAAGGGACCTCAAGTGATCATCTAGTCCCATTCCCCTGCTGGAGCAAGAACACCCAGGCCAGGTCACCCAGAAATGGTGAGTCTCCTCTCCAGAGGAGACTCCACACCCTCTCTGGGCAGCCTGAGACACTCTTCTGTCACCCTCACTGTGGAAAAATTTTTTCTTATATTTCTGTGGAGCCTCCTGTGTTCCAGTTTGAACCCGTTGCCCCTTGTCCCATCACTGGAGGTCACTCTAGTTCTTCACAGCACTTTGCCCAAGTGGTTGTAATTACAAGTGCAAGTGGTAACACCAGACATGTCACATGTCAAACTTCTGCCTAAAACCCAGTTCCAAGTCCAAGAGGTGCCATCCCCTTGCACTGTCCTCAATACTTTTCATTCTCCCTCTGCACTCAGATTCAAAGCTCCAAAATGCTGCTCACCTATATGACTTTTGTTCCTGTTAACAGCACCCACCACACACAGTGCTGAAGCTGTGCATTACATTTTACCTGTCCTCAAGTAAACTTCCCTATATTCTCATCAGGAGCAACCAATCTCCTCCTACTTATGAAACTTTTACCACTGACAGCACTGGCAGAAAGATTACATCTCTGTTTCTATCTCATACTTGTCTGTTCAGTACATTAAATGCTTCCAACAAAATCAGCAATCTCAGAATGTTGTTTTCAATCCAGATCATCCACTTTACCCTCCTCAGATGACTTTCCTGCTACCCACTAGGTACCACCCCCATATACTTGTAGGCCAGCTACTTCTCATCTTTAGGGGATGCACTTAAGAAATACCTTGAGATCCTCGTAGGTATCTGCTGAAAGTTTGGTGCTGTTCATATTTAAACTACACAGGCTCTTCATGGCTGAAAGAGAAAACACACAGATATTTATGATCATGTTGCATTTTCTTAAAATACCAGGCTTATGGCAGCCCAAAGCATAAACAAGACTATGACTATGTGCAGCCTTCTCAGGAAAAAAAGCTGAATAGCATAAAATATAGAAATACAAATGGATAAACAGCTGTTTGGGCCCTCATCCAGGAAAAAGTTCCTCTTTAGGAAGGGCTATTAAGTGTATGCTGAAGTGCACTGACTTCAAAGGAGCTCAGACAACTTCTCATAAGCAGTTTCCTGCACATTCCTCTGAGCTGTGCCTGTTCCCAGTGCTGTGTGTGTGCTGCACACGGGGGCTGTGCTGTTCTCAGGGCTCTGTGAGCTGCACACAGGGGCACAGCCCTCCTCTCCAACCCCATTTTAGGCTGAAGTACTTAGTGGAATAGTTTCATAAGATGAGCCATAACTACTAGCCTGTCTCTGGCACATCTGTGTAGGATCAATCCTATTAAAGGAGCCCTTTAAACCTTTTTCAAGTTTTATATGTAGGAAAGGGTCTCATTTTGTCATGTTGGGCAGCTCCCAGTGCACAGGGGAACCCTGGATGCTGCTCAGACGACCCCATTCTCCCTTGCCCTATTTACATTAAGAACAGCAAGAGCTCCATCTACTCAAAAAAAAAAAGGAACAAAGAAATGACAAAGAGGGTATGAAATCTGCTGAGCAGTGAGCTGCTACATGGCTTTGGGATCTTCCCCTCCTCCTCTTTTTTCCATGTGTCCCCTCTGGGTGAAATCTGACTGTAAGTCAGACACATGGAAAAAAGTCAGGGAGTCCCAGGGCCACAGGTCACCACGTGAGATCAAGACAAGTGCCATCAGTAAAGTCAGAGGCAAGAGCTAGAGTATGGTGTGAGACAACAAAGCCCACACAAGGCCACAACATGTTCTCAGGTTCAGATCACTGCCCTGCAGCTGAAGGGATGCTTGAGTGGAGAGAAAGCAAGGAAGTCTACACTCAAACACTAAAATCCCCAAGGAAGCAGTGCTGTGGCAGCCAAGAAATCAATCTTCTGTCTGAACCCATGTGAATTCCTCCCAACCCACAGAATTTTTCTCTGGAGCTTATTTTGGTCACTTACAGCTGAGGGCCAGCAGCCCAGCATCCGTGACGGGTGTCTCACACAGGTTGAGCACTTGCAGCATGGTGAGGTGTTCCGACAGCAGCCGCAGCCCTGCATCTCCAAACTGGGGGGGCAAAAAAGCAAAGCTCTTGGCAAACAACACAGAGACATCGTGTGCAAGGACCTCAGAGCAAAATGAGGTGGGCAGATGAGCCCTGAGAGCCAGACTGCTCACCACAAACTCAACCCACAGGAGAGAAAGCCAACGCTTTTACCCCAATTTTGCAGTTAGAGAAAAGAAAAATTGACTTGTGCACACTTAACCACAGGCCGTGGCTTCATTAAAATAGTGTCTGGGACTTGGTACAATACAAGTCCCACCCAGGCTACATCAGAAAGTTATGGCAGTCTCAGCCAGCTCCCAACCACAACAGAATAAGCTCATAATGCAAGTGCTATTAATTAGCTATTTTAGTCTCAAGAACAATGTCCTATTGACTGGAGATTGTTCTATTGACCCAAATCCTGGGTTGCATCAAGAGGAGTGTGACCAGCAGGTCCAGAGAGGGGATTTTACCCCTCTACTCGGCACTGGTGAGACCCCACCTGGAGTTACTGNCACATTTGATCCTGAAGTATATTTATTCTACTCTGGAGAGATTTTAGAATAAAGACTCCTAAATTCTCATCAAAGAATATTTGTAACACATCATTTTTTAATGAGATACAAACATCTGGATCTCTTCTAAAGCTTCTTCTGTATCTCTTCTGATAACCCCTCCTCTCTGGAGGTGTTTAAGGCCAGGCTGGACAAGGCACTGAGCAGCCTGATGTACTGGGAGGTGTCCCTGCCTATGGCAGGGGGGTTGGAACTCGATGATCTTTAAGGTCCCTTCCAACCCAAACTATTCAATGATTCTATGACCCATTTCATTTCTGCAGTTTCTGAACTCCAGATTAATGGGACCCAGGATACTGCAAAATAAAATGGAATCTAAACTAAAACGAAAACTAATAATAAAAAAACCCATAAAAACTAAAAATAATAATAAAAAATAAGCAAGCTCTTTGTCCAATGGAATCAAATTCATTTTGAGCAAGAAGCATCAAAGTTTTCAAACCCAAAAGTTAGAATGTTAGGACAAAGCTGAAGGAGATACAAGATAATCTTATATCAACCAAGCAATCAGATTCAACTTCATATTCCAGATGCAAAAAGAGGAAATTTCTGGGGCAGAAAAGTAGTTAGGAAAACAACATATCTACATGGCATTTCTGTGGCTGCACTGAGAATAATCACATTTTCAGCCAGCACTACAAACAGGTGCTAACAGAAAATGGGGAAAGCCTCAGAGAACAAAACCAGCACGGATATGTAGAAGAAAAAAAACAATTTTGAAAGTTTTTTCAATAAACAGCTGAATAACTTAGTTTTCTCAGCCTCTTTTTGCATATGAACAACCCACATTCTCATCATGGTGTCTTTCTACTTATTCATTATTTGAGTTTCTTTTTATTGCTGTTGTTTCTTAAGAAATTCTGGTTGATCAGCATCCAGAGCAATTCTAGGCACTGCACAGACTCCATGTTTTGCTAGAACATATGAGCTGCACAGCCTTACTTCTTCTGTCTGAAATGGGTGAAAGTATAATCATGTCTCAAACAGCAGCACATGTAAAGGACCCAGTATCACCAGTGCCTAACTAGAACATTCAATCCAAGGTAGCAACAATCCTTTTATAATTTAAAATAAAACTTAAAAAAATTAAGGAACAGCAACAATCAAAAGCCAGTTTCAAAAATGAGCCAGATCACAGAAAGGCTCTGTAAAAATAGCAGGAGGACTAACTCCAGACTAAGCAGCCTCTTCACACTCTCTTCTCTCTCTGACACAACGTCAAATCCCACAATTAGTCAGCACCAGCTCCTGCTCTGAGTCTGGGTTTGCAAAGCACTTACCTGAGTCGACCACAGGTTCAGCTGCTTGAGTGAAGGCAGTTTAATGAGGTGCTCAGCACAAGCACTTGTCACATTGGTAAAGGCCAGGCTGAGGTTTTCCAAATTTCCAAAGGATCCTGAGCTTAGCAAGCGGGCCAGGTCTGCATCCTGAAAGCAAACAACAGATTAATGACTCCTCAGCCCACAATCATCTGCCACAATGTCACTGATACTGTCAAACAGCAGGAGATGCACAATTACACCACTTGTTTACAGTTACAGAGAACCACACTGAGAGGTTTCTGTTTGCTTGGCAAGTGGCTGGGCTCTGGTGGCAACATCACTTCACATACCCTGGGAAAAATGGATCCAGACATCAGGAAAAGAATTTTCTTTGCCTGTGGATCCATTCTGAGACACAAAGGCTTCCATGTCAGTACAAATGTCCACGGTCTTTTAACTTCATGAAGATCTCACTGGAATTTCTAGATCCAAACCATGTTTGGGACCATTCCCCAGCCACAGTGAAGTTACTCTGGGTTTACACCAGACTCAACTGCAGCAGTGGTGGCTCTCCAAACTTTCATGTCTAAGACCCAGAACTGGACACTGTGAAATCTGCTTTTCTAATGCAAAATTTAGCCCCCAAATCTACAGTGAGGTCCTACTGTAAATCCCAAACATGCAAGCCACCAAAAATCTGGCAGTCTGGTGCTTGCAGTGGCACTGGAAAAGGCTGCACAGATCCCAGAGCAGGAATGTGCTCCTTACTTGTGTAAGCTCCTCTTGTGTTGATAGAACAAGCAGAATGGTCTCTCTCTCAACTGACCAAAGCCACTGTGCCACATTGCAAACAGAAATCAAGTATTTAAATATGGAAAGATAAAAGTGGTTTTCCCATTGACACCATTAACTTACTGTGGATTTGGATGGCAGTGTTAACCTCGTGGGACCACCTTTTCTTTGCTGTAAGAGAAGATATTTGAGTCAAACAAGTTGGCATCCCACATTTCAGACAAAGTGAAGCACAGCAAGCTCTTTGCTCAAGCAAACCCTGCTCCCATTTCCAAGCTCCCTGCCAGCCCTTCCACCTCTACCCAGATTTTTTTCCTGAGTGTGGGAGATGCAGGCCTGCTGCTACCCAGGAGACATTGAGGTCTTTGTGCCATGGGTCAGCCTTTTGTCTGGTTCTGCCACCATTATTTGGTTCCTTTCACTTTAAAGGAAACAGCCTTAAAATGCTGGACTAAGATAAATGCAGCTGATAAAGTCATTTATTTTATTTCCAAAAAAGCATATACTATTCAGGCTGGGAGCAAGATTTAAGGAAGACAAATATAAATGAGAAAAAGAAGAGGAAGATGGTGGGTATGTTTGCACAGGTGAAAAATGTGCTGGTGAGAGCAGATCCGTCTTCAGCCTGTAGATCCTTCCTTTAAAATTGGGGTGGAAAAAAAAAAATCTCATTTCCCCATAGGCTAACTTGAGAACTAAACCTAAAGAGCACCTCAGTAAATGTTGTGAATATCAAAAGCATTAAGAAATGCTGGACAGCCCTAGAACCATTTGCTGCTAATATGTCAAAAGGTGGCAGAATTTGACAAGCTAACTTGTAAGATCTTGACACAGCAGGACTTCACCTTTATTCTTTCCCACAGGTTCTAATCAGGTTATTGAGAAACATTCATAAATATAGCAAGGGATTAGGCACATCAGTAAATATCACATGATACATGTATTCACAGTAAAATCCTCCAGATACTGCTCCCATCCTGTTGTTAACTGGGAATTTCACACCCTGCTTGTCTTTCTTTTGTACCTCCATTTCTGGAGAGTACAGGCCAGGATGTACTATGGTGACACTGCAGGCAGGGTGACATACCAGCTCTTTTAACTCCCTCTGCCTGTCACACAGCTGTTCATACATTCTCTTTCCCACGTCAGTGCTTTCCAGGGTAGAGATGATCTGGAGCTGGGTATCGTTGTTATCGATGATGTTGTATTCCAGCATCAAACACAAGATCTAGAAGCAGAATGAAGGAGATTGGTCACATTCAACTTCTTCCAAGTATCTTAAAATTTGGAACTTTAAATCACTGGATAAGTTTTTAGAGTATGCATTATGGAGGCTAGATAAGAGCATCTTAGCAACTTCTACTGACCTTCCAACACAAGAAACAGATTCTTAATTCTTAAAGAATGAACTCTAATCTCTGAAAGCCAGTCTGTCTACCCTGTCTTCCATTAGCACTCATTCCTTTTGACTGAGAGCTGCAATTAGTTCCCATCAGTCCTGGAAGATGGCTTCAGTGTCACAGCCCTTTGCAGAACAATCGATCCAGTATTTCCCAGGTACTCTGGCTAGACTGCAGCCTGCCAGACAAGCAGTAGAGCCAAGCAGTTCTCTAAATGCTGGACTTTCCATCCCTAAGTGCTGGAGTTTCTGTGCAAGCAGAGCACGTGAGGGACACCCAGTCAATGAGGCAGGATGGGGAAAGGCCAGAGAAGCTCTGAGACCTTCCATCTCATAGACAACAGCCTGACAACAGACAAGGGTCTGTCAGGAGCAAGCTGGACACCAGGGAACAGTTCCAGTGGCTCACAGGACCTGAGGACACAACTTGCCTTTCCTTTTCACCTACCTAGCATGCTATTGCAATTAAAACGCAAAGATTTTTTTCCCTCCACAATTTTACTTATTTTTAATGAAAAAAATCAGCACAATTATATTCAAATTCATGCAGCATACTCTTTTAGTAACTGGATTAAATTAACATGCACAGATCTAAGACCATGAAAAAATGTGACTCCTTCTTCCTATTTAACCATTTCCATTTAAAATACATAATGATGTCTACCAAGAAACCTCTCTCTAAATAAACTAAAAAAACAAGTCTAAATTATTTAGTGCACCAAAAATAACCAATCATAAGCACACAAAAAAAAGTCCATCAATGGAATTAAGAAAGGTTTGCAAATGTGCTGCTCATTGTGCAAGTAGCAAGAAAAGCAGTGGGCATTTAATCACAGAAAACCCTTGAGACTCTGAATTCTGACCCCTCCCCACAGCCTATAGCATCACAAACATTTATTTCTCATCTTTGCCACTGCAAGTGAATCATGGCAAACAATTCTTACCCCCACCTTTCAAGTAATCCACATTCACACCTGCTGAACAATATTCCATTCCACTTTAATCAAGCAAAACACAACTGCCCACTGCTGGCATTTGATACATCACAAACCTCAACTCAGCTCCTCTACTTCCTCTAGAGGTAATTCTGGAAAAGGAGGTGTGAAATGGGCTGTGAACTCTGCTCCTAAACTTACATGACTATGTACAATTCAGGGCTTACCTCTACCATCGTCTGGTTACCCCTCAAAGCCAGTAGCATGCAAGGTCCTAATTTATTTTCCGCCAGTGAAAGCAGGAACTTCTTTGTTTTATAGCAGGATCCCATTAAAATATGAACCTATTTGAGAAACAGAGTTAAAATTAGAGGTGTAAGCCTAAGAGACACATTTACCTCTGGCAGGGATATTGTGCAGTCAAACAGATTTAAGTATTTTCAACAAACCTAAAGAAAAGGGGACCCTCAGAGTGATGGCTGCAGCAATCTGATCAGAAGTGACTTTTGGAAAAGGTGATGCCTACTGAGATCTGAGGGAGCAGGTAGTTTTCCTCCACAAAGGAGCTCAGCTGACAGCCCAGAGGCCCAATAGAGGCTCCCCAGGAAATAGCAGAGCAGCTGTGTGATTGCCCCATCCCCACTAACACGATGAACCCAGCCCCAGGGGAGCCACAGGAGATTTTGCTTTCCCATCTGTTTGCTGTTGGGCTTCTCTGGAAATGCCAGCTGGTGAGCAAGGGCTACAAGGGACAGGTAATGACACAGTTCTGAAGACATTCTCTTTTCAAAAACAGGAGACACAGAACTGGAAAAGGATGAAACTTTGCAAGCAGTTGCACACATATACACGTGTGGCTCTGTGTGTTACACTGCCAGTGGGAAAAGCATAACAAGGTTCAAAAAGAGAAAGCTGATGTGTTAACCAAATTGAGACTGCAGGAAATTCAATTGATTTGGTGATCAGAAGGCTTCAATTTCCCAGTGAACACTCATTGATTACAGAACTGCTCTTTTGGTAATTTTTTCACCAAAGCAAGCAAATCTTGTTATTGGCAACTATGCAATAGATACTTCACTGCAAAGAAGTCACTAAACTCACATAATGCAAACACCTACCATACTGGCAAACAGCTCTCCATCGTCATCACACGCCACTCCTCCAGGGCTGTAGAGCTGGAACCAGCCATCTTTGCCAGCCCTCACACTCAGCAAACATGAGTGGACCTGCCAAAAAGTGAAGACATTGGGAAGGTTACTACTGATCCTCTCAATAGAATCATAGAATCATAGAATAGTTTGGGTTGGAAGGGACCTTAAAGATCATCGAGTTCCAACCCCCCTGCCAGTGTCTCTCACAGTGGGCAAAAGAAGTAACTGCTGGAAGTTTCATGGTTAAGTCTCTACTTCTGAGCTTCTGCCATTTCTCCCTCATCCTCACAGCATGTGTGTCTACAATTCAGATGTGATCTGCATAACAAGTGCTGTGGCTGGTGGCTTCTCATTACAACCATCAAAAATCCTTATTACTGCTGCTGTAATAAAATCTGACCAGAGTCAGGGGGAAGGAAGTCCACAAGGAAAATTCAGCAGGGATCCCTAAGACACAATTTACATGGAAGAACTGGCACCTGTGAGCAACCATTGATCTAAATTAGTCCCACTGTAGAGATGACTATATCCAGTCCTACGGTTTAACACAAGAGTCATAATTGAGTTGGTTTTTTTTTTCCTTTTTCTCCATATCAAGAGACAAATGTTCTATTTCAAATTTTGACGTGTGTAGGGTGGAGGTAAATTCCACGTTCTTTCCTTTGGGCACATAAAACTAGTGACAGATGAAATCCTGGTGCCATTTTAAGACAAGAATATCCCTCTTATGCGACAAGGATGACTACTCCTCACAAAGGCTAAAACCATGAAAATCAGGAGATCTGGGCAATGATGTTGATGACGACAGTCTCCTCACCCACAGTTTGGGGGAGCTTTCTTCCCTCTATGCCAGCACCAAAAATTATTGGGCATGAGAGGTTCCCTCTGACTCAGCCCGAGCTGCTGATGCTGAAGAAGCCACATGTACAGCTCTGAGGCAGTCAGCTACAGAATCATTCCACTAACACACATCCCACCCCCTTTCTCCTGCTAATTCACCAGAATTATGGTCACCTGCACACAATGGAACTGGAACACAGCTAAATAAAACCTGTTATTTTGTAAGGAAGATTAAAAGAGAGAATCAACAGAGCGGGGAAATCTTGCTGGTGGTACTTTACTGCAGAGCAAGGCCATAAACTGATACCAGACAAGTGGGTCACAACACCTATTTGCAGGTACACAGCAAGACGATGTGCCCTGAGTCGCTACTGCCCCCTAAAGGACTTAAGCACAGCAAAACCACACCGTGTTGTGAAACCAACTAAGAAGAGATCTTCTGAACAAGAACACTTGCAATCCCTCCCACTCTCAGTCAACTCACTTCTTGTCTCGGATCTTCTGCAAATCTCTGAATCACGTATTTCAGCTCCCTGGCAAAAAAGTTAAAAGGACAAGAATAAGCAGATGCTTGTTGCAGGACTCACACATTTCTCTTGAATCCTACTTTAAACAGTATATATTCATGCTTGCAAAGGAGGGAAACAAAAGATTTAAAAGTGAATGCCCAGGACAGTGTATATTCACACAATGGTCTAGAACATCTTTTAGGAACATGCAGTGACAAACTGGTTTGTAAATACTATCAACATCCAGTGACTTTAGTTGTTGGGCTCCTGCTGTCACAGTAAATCACAAAGATAACTGCATCTTTTTATTGCTAACAGAACATGCTCACACCCTCTCACAGATAAAGGCCTTCAGTGACAGAATATTCAATAATGCATTATTGTATTATTAACTAGTCCAAGTATTTTATGTAATTACCCCCTTTAACAAAACAAACAAGCCCCAACTTACTTTGTGAATTTCTCGTGTGCAAGAGCCCTGAAATTTGAAACAGAAAACAGAAGAATATGAAAATTTGCCAGATGGGAGGTCAGAGAAAAAAGATCACCCACAAAACCCAAACAATCACTTATCAGTTGTTTCCACATAATAAAAGGATTTGCTAAGCAACTGCAACACACGAGGCAAAAACAATATTTCAAAAAAAGATCAGGTAACATCTCCTTCATGAATCTAGAGGGGGAAAAATTGAAGGGCTAGGGGAGAATAATAATCCCTTGGAACAAATCTTGTAGCTCTTCCTCAGTATTATCATAGACAAGACTGGCTAACAGCAGTGGGAGCTGTAGGTCAGAAGTAAGTAAAAGACTTACAATACAGCTGTATATAATTAAAACCAGATTTTTGGCTACCTCCAGGAGCCAGATGAATTCTTTAATTGCAATGCAATTAAGGTAGGGTCACAACTAATTAGCATCATACACGAGTAAAGCAATTAATGGTCATTCTGTGAAGTGCCTTTCATCATGGTATTGGTTTACACTTCCCCAAGGACTCATTTTTAACTTAGGTAAATGATGTCCCTGTTGCTATCTCCAAGCTCTTGCTGTAGCCCAGGTAACCTGGCATGGAGGATTAGACCTCTCAGATTCAAGACATCAGGTCATTAGGGGATGTGATAAGCAAGCAAATAGTACAATTATGGATTGTAATGTTTGTCCATGGAGGTCTGCATTTTATAAACACCACTGATCATTAATAGGTTTCTGAGGGAGCTCAGCTGATGTGGGGGGTAGCTTCTTCACTTACTGCAAAATACAAACAACACCGGTCTCTGTGGCACCAGTAAAGCACCCTCCTCCATTAAATCTCTTACTTTCCCTTCTACCTCACCAGTTTCCCTTCCTTTCTTTTTTTGCCTCCCTCTAGTTAACCATCTTTCTCTTCAGGATCATCTCAAACACATGGGGAAGGAAAATGAAGATGGAGAAGTCTCTGTATTCCTCTGCATCAGCCAGAATCAACTCTAGATTCTAAATCCACAGGAGATGCACAAAGCTTCTATTACCATCAGGTTTTAGCTGTATTTACCCATAAAGCAACAATAACACAAATAACTCAATAAATAATAAGACAGTCAAACTTACTCTTTTGGAAATGGGATTGGCTGAAGCAAGCTGGCCAGAGCTGGTCTCCAGTCATCATAGTCTGACCTGAAAAACAAACATTTTATTAATAAAATACCACATACTGAATCTGTTTTTTCAACTGTTAGTTCAAGGAGTCAAAAGCGTTTTACAGCAGGCACCTACAACTCTTCTGAGACACTCTGAAGACCTTCAATGACATTTCCCTTTCCATTTTCAGCACATTCTCCACTGAGGCACAATAAATCTGGTATTTACAACGACTTCCAGAGAGGCCAGGCCTTCTTTATGTCAACTTAAAGACATCTGCTGTTTATGAAACCTGTTGACATTTAATTACTAAGTAATACTTTCATCTAAGTTGCTACAGCAATTACCAGGCCATTGCTATTTACAGCTCTCTATTGAATTGGAATTTTTTTTTTTTTTCTGTAAGACATAAGCCCATTTGTAAAAACAGGCACACACATGCCCCCTCCACCATTTCTGACCTTGATACAAAGGAATAGGTCAGTTTAAATAGTACAAAGCCCTCAGCTTGTGAGGGAAGACACCGAGAAGGAAGCATTGTCAAAATGACTAAGAGTGAAAGAGGACAGATGAGGACAATCACAGCAAGATCTCAGACCAATGGACCCTTAAGAAGCATCTCCTGTCTCCTGTGTTACAACCACAGATCCGAGCTGATGCATTTTGTTTTCACCTCTGCTGCCAACATACTGTCCTTCAATAAGGAGCCATCCATCAGGGGATGCTCATGGAGATGATTTTACTTTACAGCACACACTGGTCTAACCTGAAAGTCAGCACTGAAACAGAGCCCAGAACACAGCAGCCAAAGCCCACGTGCTGGGACTGCCTGCTGGGTCACTGCCACACCAATTAACACTGAGCAGCACACAGAGAACTAAGCAGAGTGAAACACCTTGGGATGTCTGTAGAAAACAACCCAGAAGCATCTACCACCTTCTCTTACTGCTGTTACCCTTTGGATTTCAGCTTTAAAAGCCAGATTATTGGCTGCAGTTTATTCCAAACCTGGCACCAAAATACAGACTTCTTCAGGAAAGAACGAAGTGTAATGTTCTCAAATGGGCAGTAGCTGCTGAAAGCTTTAGAAACAGACAACGTATGCGCAGGGAAGCATTCCAAAATAATGCAGATTTTGCAAGGAGAAGGCTCTAGCCCAGAAAAATACTTCCAAAAGCTTTTCCCTTTTTTGAATGCATAAGTTAGTGATTTCCATAACTAATGAAATAGGTAACACTGGATAATCCACCAAGGCACATTCACAGATATGAAAAAAACTGATGTGCTTGAGCAGTATTCTGCTCTGCAACAGGCAGAGAAATTTTGATTGATGGGAAGATCATAATGTACAAACCAAGTGACACTGCAGCCAGAGCTGGGCAGGCTGGACTTTTCTTAAAGCTGGGGGTTATGTATGGCATCCATTTACAGACCAGGCAATGAAATGAAACCATACCCTGCCTTCCCAGGAAGGGAAAAAAGAAAAAAAATTGTCTCCTGTGAAATATGTAGAGTTCCATCACGTGAGTGGGATCCGAACAGAAAATCTACACAACCTGTAATCCCTTCAATCTGAGCTAGGAAACATGAAACAAACACAGCACAAGAATAAAACTAAACTACTTATTAAAAACCTACGGTGTTTCTCCTCCTCCCACCTATTCTCTTTTCAAAAACATTTTCTTTCTGTCTGCGCTCATCTCATCTGCACTTTTCTTTCATTTCAGACAGCTGCTTTTTTTTTTTTTTTAATTCTTTTTTTCTGAGTTCATTCAAAGCTCTAACTTGACAGAGAAGTGTTTGAAGCAGGGGAAGAAAGGGAGATAGATTAGCTCTGGCTACAGTTAATAACCACCACGATGAGTCAGACAAAGAGGCCATGCCAGGAGGAGGAGGGAGCACAGAGCTACAGGGGAACTCAGGAGAATGCTGGTGACAAATTCCCTTCGGAGCTCTTCAAAGGGTGCTGGGCTGAATGCCCGATGTTCATCACACAGCTTAAATCCCAGGGCTGGCCCTTACAAAAGCACAGAGACTCCCTGATGTACTCTCTGGCACTGACTTTTGCAGGATTTGCAATTGTAGGTGAGTAGCACAGCAGCCAACCTGCAGCCACTGCCTCTCACAGAAACACATTCTAGTCTGGAGGTGCCAAACACACAAAGGCTGTCAGAGCAACCACCTGCTACCACACACAGCTTTACTTACCCAGAGACCTTTTTTTGGGGACTGGCCAGAACATTGGCTAACCCTAATAATTAAATTATCCCCGAGTGCAGAGACTTTGCCTTTGGGCCATGGTTGCTCTTGGCCTGCCAACATAATACATTTTCCTTCCCTGGGATCACCTTTCACCAAAATGAAAACCTGTCCATATGTCATGTGCAGCACAAACAATCCAAAACATATTAGCAGCCCAGGGCAACCCTGATAAACATGACATAAGAGAATCCACTTGGGATATTCAGAGCATGCCACTGACCTATTGGGGAATGCAGAGAAGGCAGGGGAAGCTCCAGTGGGGAGTTGGGTTTGGAAAGCTGTCAGTCTCACCCTGGGAGACAGCAAGCCCCAAGTCCTCTGTTTTTAGTGGATAACAGAGAGACAGAGCAACTACTTGGAAGCAGTTTCTTTCTCCAGACTAAGTTGTCAGACAAGTTCAAAAAAATTTACAGTAGCTACCCTGCTATCAGATAAGATGACCAAGCTGCCCAGATGAGCAGCTTATCCCTTCTTTTCCCAGCTCTAGTTCTAGTTCCTCTGAACTGTATGATGTAAGGTTTAGCACAGGGCTCTGGGACAGGCTGAGAAAATGTCCTGTCAGACCCTCTGTCATATATGGCACAAACCTGTTACCCTCAAAACAGCAAGTCATCTTTTCATGTCCAGCCATCTTTTGAGCTGGGCTTGTTTGTTTTTTCAAAAGAAGAATATTTAGGACCATTGAAAGGTCCCAGAAAGGTCCAGTACTGACTGCTCAGAGCATAAAACATCTCCCCTCCACTGCTCACACTTGGCATGGTAGCATCAGGCAACAGCAATGCAAGTTTGCTCCACTCAAACAGCCCCCAGTGAGGGTTACAAGTGTTTGGGCATCTGGAAGGACCCTTGCCCCTACAGGCAGCTATGGAAATAAGAAATAACACAGACAAAGGGTGACAGCTCACCACACACCATCATCACAGAAACCTCCCAGCTGCCAATTCTTGTAGCCATTTTAATTTGCCACTTATTGATCTGGATTTCACTATGTACATAGGTGTTGCCAGGGGAATCTATAGGGTCATTTAGGTAACACGCAGACTTTGAAGTCACCCAGTCCACAAGAAGAAACTCAAGGCAACTTCTCTATCCAAAATTGTGTCATTCAAGCACAAGTTTGGCTGTACAGGAAATTCTCTAATGCATGGAAACACTCACCTGCAAGTTGGAGCTGGGCAATGCTGACCAGCTCTCAGAGCCTCCTATTTAATATAGAATCATAGAATAATTTGGGTTGGAAGGGACCTTAAAGATCATCGAGTTCCAACCCCCCTGCCATAGGCAGGGACACCTCCCACTAGACCAGGCTGCCCAGTGCCCTGTCCAGCCTAGTCTTGAACCCCTCCAGAGAGGGGGCATCCACAACCTCCCTGGGCAACCTGTTCCAGTAATTCACCACCCTCACTGTAAAGAATTTCTTTCTTATGTCTAGTCTAAATGTATCCCCCTCCAATTTATATCCATTGTTTCTAGTCCTCCCATCCGATATTATGTTAAAAATTCCTTCCCCTGCCTTTCTGTAGGAATAGAAAAATTTCAATTCATTTAGTGCATTTTCTACACACCACTTCAAGACCTGTAGCACTCAGGAGGCACTGACTGGCATCAATTACACTACCAGAGTTCAGTATGCATCGAAAAAACATGGACACAGAAGTTTGATCCACTTTTGAGAGCAGAACAAAAATTCCCTGTTCCACTAGAGACCATGTTCCCTTTAAAGTCTGCCCAGACTTCAAATCATCTGGCAACATCTTTAAAAGCATGATTTTCTGTTTCCAATTTGTATGCAACAGTTATAATCTGTTGCTCAACTACATCCCTTCTGAGAACAGGCTGAAGGAGTTGGGATTGTTCAACCTAGAGAAGAGAAGGCTCAGAAGGGACCTCACAGTAGCTTGTCAGTACCTGAAGGGGGTTACAGAAAGCTGGGGTAGGACTTTTTAAGAGGATATGTGATGGCAGGATTAGGAATAACAGATGCAAATTGCAAGAGGGGAGATTCAAGTTGGAGTAAAGAAAGAAATTCTTTGCTGTGAGAGAGGTGGGACACTGGAACAGGTTGCCCAGAGAGGCTGTGGATGCCCCATCTCTGGAGGTGTTCAAGACCAGGCTGGATGAGGCACTGAGCAACCTGGTCTAGTGGGAGGTGTCCCTGCCCATGGCAGGGGGGGTTGGAACTAGATGATCTTGAAGGTGCCTTCCAACCCAAACCATTCTATGATTAGGAAAATGGTAAAAGACATTCTTGGTGCTGTGACAACAGCTACATGGATGACCTTTCTAACCTACACATTTAGCCTTCTGTACAAAATTGAGGAATTACAGTGACTAATAAACAACTGCTGATACATTTTTATGAATAATTACAAGTACTTTAAAAAAAATCAGGTATCATACAGAAGTTCAGCAAACAAGAAAAAGTCCTCTGCTGAACATACTGATAGGAATTCTTATTTGTTAGACTTTCAGTAATTAAAATCTGCCTAAATAAATTACTCCCTGCTGCCTTAAGTTGATTATGTAAAAAAGGTAACATTATCAGTGACTCTCTTGTTTTGATGATATTGAGTCAGACACCTAAAAAGAACAATTAAATTCAATGCTAAGCAAGTTATTTATGTTTGCCTGACTACTGTTATTAATAAGAGCATTATTTCTCAGTGGCTGCCCACTGAGAGCTCAGCTCCTGGATAGCAGTTCTTCTATAACTAATGATTTCTTCCTACTGGGAATTTCTTCGATTCTCTTTCTTCATATTTTCAGTTTTTCAAAGCACAGTAACAGTATTTAGTGTATCAAAAAGCCTTTGTTCAAGAAGAACATAAGCATGCAAGGAATCAGCATCACCTTGCATTTTTGTTAGCAGCTCATAGCCTTTCTACAATGACTTTCCATGAGCAGGTTCAGAGATTAAAAAAACAGCATTCAAAATCTTTACACTAGTCCTTCTTTATGGATAAGAAAAGTGAGGCACAAAAATCAGCGACTTATCTAAAACCTCCCAGTGGCAGAATCAGGAGCAGAACTAATTTCTGTATTAAAGTTTTCCACTCTGAAAAAAACAAGGGGAGAAATGGAAGGGAAACCAAATCAGTGGAGCTGACACACCAGACATGACTGCCTTAAAAATCACCCAGTATTCTCATAGGTTGTAATTTCTCAAGCAAGGTGTGGACTCTGGCAAGGGCAACCCAAGGAGAACTGCACCAATTTTATAGCATCACTAACTAGTCCTTCAGTACAGATGTCCTGTTGGTTTTGCTCTTCAGAAGTACCATTGTACAGACTGAAAAAAGGCACAAAGCTACTCCACACCTATAACCTGTGCAGTAACAATTACAGGTTCTTATTTTCACTGCTGCTTGATTTTTAAACAGAATAGGAAACATCAAAAAATATATTATTTTAGGGTATGGAGTGAAATCAAGAGTTCTTTGTGTAGGAAATTATGTAGGAACTGAGACTTGGCATATCAAATGGTCTAAACATGGAGAGACTGTGAGGAGGAACGTGCCCATTTGTGATTTTGTTTATATGTGTGTCAGCTGCATGATGAAACCAAAACCATCAATGCTTAGTGAGTCAGCATTCAAGCCAGCATCAGGACGAAGAGAGTTTATAGTGTTTATGGAAAACTACCTAGAGCCAAGGGGACAGGAATAAATACACAGTGTCTCCTGTGTGCATGAACATTCAGAAGCCCCCAGTGAAGAGAAGCCCAATGCTCTGCTTTTCAATGCAAACATTGAAAGGTAGAAAAGGCTAGGCTGGGGGTGGGGGAATGGAGATAAAATATTTTGTATTCCTCTTGAAGATATTCTGAGGATTTGCCTCTGAAGAAAGCACAGAACCATCATTCTGTACATGATATTTAAGCATTTGCTCACAAATACAGTGGATCCACTGTACCAAAGCAACTGGCCATCAAAACAAGCTCTTGTCTAATACAAGGAACTCTGAACAAGTCATAAAGCTTCTATAAAAATGTGAAGGAAGCACACTGAAGTGAAACACTGACTTCATCCATTCCCACTGAAGCCAGGGGAGTAGTGTTGCCTATCCCTGACCAGGTAGTGAGCCCAGCACAGACATGTATTTCTAGCTCTTGGGCAATCCCAAGAGCCCTGAAAGAGACAAATGGACTTCCTTTTTTTCTTTGGTGGGCAAGAACAAAACAGAAACCACTGGCAACAACATCCCATCTTCTGTAACATGCCTGAGGCTCACTGTACAAATAAGCTTTCCATTTTCATCTTCCCAATGCTATTTTTAGAACATATTGGCAGCGCCAGATGTCTCTTTCAAAGGCTGGACTATCTAGAGCTGGAGTTGGATTTATAACCATGTGCTTTCTGGCCACAGATGTTGAAGACAAGAGGCCTGTGGGAAAAGCCCCCCCCATTTGTTAAGAAGACATTGTTCAAAAAGCCATTTAAAATAGTTACTCACAACATCTTGAGTATTTCAACATAACAGCCGAGGATCCTGTCTGCCTGGGCACTCAGCTCAATGCTCAAGGTGCTGCAGGTTGGACTGACCATCAAGCAGTCAATCAGGTTGGGCTCGCTGTCATTGCCCACATTGGCTGTCATCTTCTGATTAGCTGTGTTGTTGCGCTCCACCTCCACGTGGATTTCATTTGAGGTGACAATAACTGGTTTGAGACGGGATTCAGTCAAGGTGGCCTCTTGAGAGACCAGGTCAGGGCTCGCATGAAGAAGGCGAAGGGGGAGGTTAGGCTTTCTGTCACACTGCTGCTGGCAGCCATTCCGAATTTCCTTCAGGCTTGGTGAATTGTCTCGACTGAATTTTAAAAACAAAGAAGTCATTTCAATAGAGAGACACAACAGCAGAGAGCAGGAGACAGTGCAATGCTGAGAAGCCAAGATCTTTTGCAATTTCCCACAGCATTTCACCCCAGCCTACTTGGTTGCTTTCTTCTATGCAATGGGATTACTGAAATCAATTAAAAACATTAAAAGGCTCCAATAGGACTGCTCTGCAGCTCCCATTCTGCAAAGATTCAAGCTTTTCATTATTCTAATTGACATGCCAACTTAGTAGAAAGGTCAGCTTCACCATGGAAGTTGTGCAAAGCTGTACCAGAATCCATTCCCAAGTACGTATCAGGCTACAGCACATGCCCAGACACTAGTCAGCAGCTTTCCTGTCTGGAATTTCTGTTGGACACTCAGCAACCCCTGCCTGTGCTCTACCATGAAGAAAGGCAGACTGGCATAAATAAATAGGAAACACAGCAGAAATTGGGTAACATGTCAAGAACCATGGCATCTATTTTTGCAGTAAGTCAGGAATCAAATTTTTCCACACTAATGGAAACAGCACTGTGAAACCAGCTCAGGTTCAAAGCTGCAGATTCATAGGGATCCACACACAACCCCTTTCACAAGATCTCACTCTTCTCTTTGCTCTAGAAGGCAAACCCAGCACTGCCCTGAGTAGTGCTTAATTCCCACTGCAGAGCACTTTGAACTTCTGCTGGCCTAAAAAGGCAGGTAACAGCTACATTCCACCTCAGAGGAATATCTCAACAGGATTCAGGAATCAGCATGCAGCTGGCTACTGAGCTTCATCCTGGAAGTTACTGCTGTTTGCAGTACTCCTTCACTGGGAACAGCTGAGAACCTCACACTGTCCCCATGTTCAAGCCATGGGGAGGCAAAGATGTGCACTAACAAGCCATGCTCACTGCCTCAACATATACAAGAGAATGAAGGTTCAGCTTCTTCCAGGTTTTCAAGCATAGGGAGTGTAAGAAGTATCATCACATGTCAACAAAGAGATGCGTGTGAATGAGCAGAACCCCCGTGTGTAACACCAGCAATAAGCAGACTGACAACAGAGACACACGCCCAGACACCCACACCCATCTTCCCTACAGATGCTGTGAGTTGGGAAGTGACTAACATATCCTACCTTGGGAATTCATACTGACCTGTTGATAAATTCCTCATAACATGAATAAATGGCTGCTAAGCAGACAGCTACAAGATTTGGCAGGACCCTGGGATGGGGGCATTGTCCAGTTGGACCATGCATGCTGAAAAACAAACACCAAGATGACATCATTTTAAGAAAGGTTTCTGAGGACAGAAAGTCAAAGAGAAAGGGGTGCCACAACTGAATAGCCAGCCTTGGGGAATCTTCAGAAGGGCCATAACGGGGTTTTGAGAGGTTTTTTAACCCTGTAAATCCCTACTCAGTGACCCTAATTATGAACAAGATTAAGTTGCATCATCAGTTTATTTGTTATGGTATCTCTACAGCAACCCCCAAAATGTCATAAATGATTGAGCATGGTATGGTCTAAAATTAATGGGAATCTCTCTGAACCTAAGTGTATAAAAATAACATATACACAGCAAAGTCCATTTGCTTCCATTTTGTAAATAGGAAGAAAAACTCAGCCCCATTTTATAATAAAGGTGGGGGGATTTTTTTTTTTTTTAAAAAAAAGGTGGATGGAGACTTCATCAACACTGCCTCATGGATTCTTATCATTTATTTGCTGTTTGCCAGTACCAAAAAGCACTGGCTACTCTTAACAGACAGGACAGAGTTGAGCAGGGCTGGGAGAAAAGGAACACAGTAAAACATGCACAGAAGATTGAAAATAGACCATAAATGAAATGCAACTAACCTATGAATAAACTTCTTCACCACCTCCATTCCAGCATTCAGCTCATTCAGAGCCAGAATATACTCCTGAGTAAAGAGTCGCAACCGAGGGCACTTCCCAAAATCCTGTCCAAAAAGGAGAGACTTGGTGAAGAGAGCAAAACAGGCCTGCAATGTACATTAAAACTGTGAATTTTCAAAAGAAACCAACTCAAACACAACTGAATTAGCTTTGTTATTATGCTGACAGCCTCAAGAGCACAGTACCACTGCATGCTGAAGCAACAATCTTCTCACTGACAAGGACATGCTTTCCAATTCTTCTTTTCTGTCCATACTAGAAACAAAAGACTTATTTAATGAAGAAAAAAATATCCTACCTCTACTTCCATTTTTTTCATACACTTCCAATTTTACCTTTATTTTGAAATGCATGTTTTGTTGTTTAGCATTTTTGCTTCCACTCATAACTGCAGTTTTTTTTAGAAATGCAACTCAAAAATCTTGGTTTACTTCCATTATTACCCATTACTATTTTACTTGACATCCTACCTATTCTGGTTTTAGAGAAAATTGACACGCAGCCAATAAGTGATCAAGCATAAAACCAGCAATCAGTTCTTTCTCCAGGGTATTTACTCCAGCTCCAATGAGAATTTGATGGGTGAGCTCAACAGGCACTTTCCCTAAATCCTGCAGTCAGAAAGGCACCTGCTAACTGAAACCCTGCATCTCCTCACATCACTTGCTATTTTTAGATATGAAAGAAGTAAAATGTGCTGTCTGGTGAGTGTTATTCCACAGCACATTTCTTCACATTTACACAGGTGTAACCTTATTACACAGGTGTTGCAGAACTACAAAGCTCAATTTCCAAGTGGTGAACAGAGTGAGAACAAACAAGCCCTCCCAGCTCTCCCTCAAGCAGCTGGCCATGAAAGAAGAGTCACCCTGCAAAATAGCAACTGGGATTTTATAGAAATGCCACAAGTGGATACAAACTGGTGGTCTGCAAAAGGAAAGATAGACTCACAAAGCACCAAAACCTTCTGTAATTTATATTGGTTTCAGGTACTCCCAGAGCACAGAATATATTAATATATCTCATAGGTTTTTCAGGTTGAGAAAATTACCAAAAATGTGAATACAATTTCTCTTTCAAGTCTAAGTGTCACTCTTTGCTAGTACTGAATGACTAACTGCTAAACTTCACTCAGCAAAAGGACTGTGGGGATTCCACAATTGGTATTACAATTCAAATCATTAAGCTTCTAACACCTCCTCTTTCTGGCAGGTGCAAACACACTTGGTTCAAGGGCATGAGACCATGAACACTTCATATATCATTTGGTGCCATTTAATTTCAAGAACACTCCTTGAAAGAGAGCTTTTGAATTTGCAATTTGTTAAATTTTTCAACCTGTGTAAGTTTCCTAACTGAAATTGGAATGAAAGTCCAAGATAACCCCAAGAGGATGTCACTGCTGACCACTCCAAAATAAAACATCTTACTAAATAGAATCTGACACCTTGTAACCACAGCAGGGATAGAATCTGCACAATTAATTAGCAGCAAAGGTAGGACCAGAGAGCTGAGCAGACCACACTGAATCACATGGGGCCTCTAAAAGTTATGAAGTTTTGCTGCTAAAAACACTGTCCCCCTCCAAAGTATAACTTTATTTCCATGCACACACACACTCTCTAAAAGACTATTCAGTACAGAAGTCCCTGGAGGGCAGTAAAGTGCCCAAATCCACTCTAATTAATATATGACACCATAAATTCTCCTACTACACACTGCGGTACACACACGTTGATTTTCAATCAGTGAATGCTAAATATGGTAAATATACCCAATTCTCTGAAACTAACCAAATACAAGCATTACACCACACATTTTGATGTTATTTGAGACCCTTTGACAGCTCTGGATGCTTAAAAAAAAATAAAAAGAAATCAGCCTGGAATCCAAGAATATAATTTACAGAATATTTCACTGAACACAAGAGAATAGACAAAAATGTTGAGGTGTTTGCAGAGTGCAGTCACAGAGCCAGGAAAGTGGCCTTTCTGCCATCTTGGGCTCTCTACCTAGTTCTGGAAACTCAATGCGTTAAATAGCAATACTGTTGTGAAATTAAGAAAGAAGAACTGTCTTCTACTTGTCCCCACTCTACACAGCAGGACACTGGATGGTCTCTAAACTGTATCAGCTGGTGAAGTTGATTGTGTAGTTACACACCATCTTGGAGATCACAGCCAAGCAACTGTCCTAAATATATAATTTACTTTTTACTTTGCCACAGTCCTATGAAATAAAATTTCTCTAAGTAACTTAAAATCCGTGGCAGGAAACTTAATATGCCACAAAGGATGGGGTCTGGTAAATACAGAGGTCTCTCTTAGCAAAGGAACATGGATAATGTAAGAATATCTTCAGGAGTGGAGGGAGCATGGGGAGAAAGCTCATTAGTGGAGTGGAGATTGCAGTCTCCCAGCATTTATTTCAACCACTAGCAAGGAATTGACAGAAACTGAGAAGAAACCAAGAAGTCTGGATGAACAACGATAATGAAATGACAGAGTACACAATTCCTGGAACAGGAAGGAAGAAGAATAGCAGAGAAGTGGAAGGAAATTTAGGAAACAAAGGAAAGAAGGCACTGTACATGAATCCAAAGAAAAACCCAAATCCAGAGAGCTGGAGTGCCCTAAAAAAAATGTTCAGGGCCTCAGCTTGAAATCAACCAAGTCCTTATTCTGATTTTGTTATTTAATTGATTTTAAACCATATAACTACAACTGTGGCACACAGGGAGTAAATAAGGAGCCAAGAGCCAGTTTGGAGAGAGCTGGAGCTGCTTATTCTGGCACTGCTACCACAGGAAATGTTCCTCAAATTACAGTTTTGCTTAAATGCTTTTAAAAGTCTCACCAAATGCTTATTAGCTCTGCATTTATAAAGCAATACACAATTACATGCTGCATTCACAGTTTAGGGGGGGTAGATTTAGGTATCACTGTGCTTTGTTCATTGCAAGCAATAAAGCAGCTGCTAATGATGAAAGGTATCACAATAAAGCTTCTCCAAACTGACCAAGTTCCCATAAGGTGTACTCACCATGTTGTGTTTGAGAATCCTCTGGACCACAGGAGTGAAGACTTCTATCACAACCATGGACCGTGGGCGCTCTCGGCAGTGCTGCAACAAGCAACAAGTCACTCTGAGAGCTGCAGGAGCCACCATGACAGGTCTCCTCTGGCTTCACACCACATGCACGGATTGCCCCAAGATTAACCCAATATCCAACAGCTAAAATAATCTTGCCTGGAATTAGGGTACTCAGAAAGCATCTCTCTCCTATGGATTATCTGGCAGCTAATCCAAATTGCCATGGGATCTGAGGTGTGGGAGTCTGAAGATTTTAAATCTCAGAGAGGAGTGTGTGAAACACTGGAACAGGTTTCCCAGAGAGGTTGTGGATGCCCCCTCTCTGGAGGTGTTCAAGACCAGGCTGGACAAGGCACTGAGCAGCCTGGTCTAGTGGGAGGTGTCCCTGCCTATGGCAGGGGGGTTGGAGCTCGATGATCTTTGCGGTCCCTTCCAACCCAAACTATTCTATGATTCTATACTAAGTGTATGGGTCTATGAGATTTCAGAAAGCTGTACCTTGCAGAAGAATTCACAGAGGTCAGGAGGAGGATGGTTGTTTTCCAGCAAAGGTGCAATTGCCTTTAAAAAGAAAAAAAAAAAAATCAGACAACTCCAACTAAAGATTTTGCAGGGAAATATTTTTCTTGTAAAAAAAAAAAAACACCTCACTTTCTTATGAAAGAATGATGAAAGCATCAATAGATACAACTCTAGGTAGGCAGTATGTTTATTTTACACATAAGATTAATATCTACTGTGAACCCTCTGGAAAATCTTGCTATTAAACTACCTCAGCACAAATGCATAAAAACACAGCACAGGAGTACAATTTTAATAATGGTTTAAACAAAAACAGAAGCAGACCAACTGTTTTAGGATGTCATGTGGCAAGGATGAAACTAGGTTACTGTTTCAGTTATAGCATCTTCCTTAAAGACGTAAATGAAAAACACCACATCCTTTATGAAAAGGGTTCAAGCTCTTTTTGTGAGAAAACCTCAATAAAAGGAACAAGGCTCTGTTCTTACCTTGGAGGAGCCTATTCATTAAAACTGAGCATCTAACTTTGTGGAAGCTGAGATCAAGCCCTCGTTCTGTGTTGCTACACAGACCAATGTGCTCATGCCCCATAAATACATTAGAGATCATACTTGCCACTGAGGGTGTAATGATCTCATGTTGTTGTTACTTCCTTTGTAAATTAGAGAAAAGGTACTGGAACAATGTATTCTCTTTATGTGGTGGTGCCTTCAGGCTTTTCAAGTCTTGAGCTAAAGGGATTCCCAGTGCCCATTTAAGACTCTAAACACAGCAGTTAGGACATTTTGCATTCAGCAAATAAACACCAGGTACTTTATCTGGACAACATCCAGAGCTATACTAAGTCAGCCTGCTTTGATTTTTGCTCTCTCTCTCATCTCCTTGAAGATTTCAGCCTGGGCAAGTCTTTTTGTTACAGTGATGTTTCACAGCAGCCACTGTCACACACAGCAGGTCAAGATTAATGTGGATTTTAACAGTGAAACCCAAGTGCATCTGCAAACATCTGTTTGGGTTTCTCTCTGTTGTCACATGCCATTCTCCTGCAAATGCTCACTCTTCCTGTGGCAGTCTGGTCTGACTGAGAACGTGGCACTGTTGAATGGGACTGGAATACTCTCAGTCCCCAACTAACACCTGAGCTACAGATCTTCCATGAATCCACCTTTTGGAGCATCTGCTACAGGACCTGCCAAACCACAGGAGCCACATACTGCAGAATCACTGAGTGTTCACATCACCCCTGTCTTTCAGAGGACCACTGCATCAGAGATGTAATCAGCTGGTTCTCAGTCTAAGAAAAATGAGCTTTATTGTTTCAGCTCAGACCCCACTGAAGAACCACAACAGACACTGCCAAGCAGGTCTGGGCTCTGCCTGTGTGGTTAGTGTGGAAAAGTGACAACATCAAAGTACCCTGTATTTTCCTTATCTGCACTGTGGTTAAAGCAGAAACTTGCTGTCTCAGGTTGCCCAGTGATGGCAATTTGCACTTTGCCTTCCTTACCAGGAACAGATTAGCTGTAATATTGATCTGTTCCACCACCACCCAGAGAAGGAAAGCTGGTTCCATCTACATGCCCAATCACTACGTAAATACAGAGTATTAGCAACACTTCCTAAGAATACAGAGGTTAGCTGTGTAACAGCAGTGACCTCTGAAAGCCTAGAAATTGCCATGTTCTCAATGGTTTGGGCACAACTTGCAGAAGGATAGGACTTGAACTGAAGAAACCATCACCCAGAAGTGATGTATAATGTAGGACCTTTGAAGGCCAATTCCCTGATCACAACAGGACCACCTTTCATTTAAAAAACCTTTCCCTAAAAGCAATCAGAAATAACTGGGGACCTGAATTACCCTTGGCACTACAGTAAAAAGAAAGCTACAACAGACCTCAAAGGAAAGCAAATGCCACTTCAGAAACTTATCTGAGTGACTGATTCCAGCTAAAACCATATCTTAAATAGCAGTTAAACACAATTCACACCAACTGGCAGCTACATACCACCTTCTGCAGATGCACTACAGTCAGGTGGTGGTGATATCCTAAATAAGATTACTAGGAAAATCTTCTGAAAATTGCCAGTGGCTGAAATTAAATTAGAGTGATAGAGAACCAAGTCCAACTTCTCTGATAAATTGCTGAGATTTTGGAAGGGAGCTGCTATTTGATTGATTTCTATGTTTAAAGTTAAATGCAGTCTACAAAAAAAAGCTGAAAAGGCTATCTGAAAATCTCCAGTAAGCAGGGGGTTAAACTGCAGTGACACACACACATTCACACATACAAAAACAATCACTAGCTCACATACCATCAGTGGTGGAGACATTCTGTATATGGTAGCATTAGAAAATCAGGAAACTACTGAGCTTACGGGTTTTATAGGACACATCTGGAAATTATGGAGTTTGACTATTTAAAGTACATATATAGAAATGAACATTGCACTGTGCAGCCTAGTAAGAAAGCCATCTTGGGAGACAATCAACCCTCAACATGCTGTGTGGTTTTCATGTAAGCTGATGATGAAATTTTATTGTTTCTCATCTGCGAGACAAGAAAAGAAGAACGACAAAACCACACAAACATCAGTAGAACAAATGGGTTTGATCCTATTTAACCTCATTTGCATTGGTGGAAACACTTGCATACTTGTCCAATTTCACCAAGGGAGGGTTAACAGAAAGTGTTACCAAACAATACAGATTTGTTCTCAGATTCTGGGCAGAAAGATACTCACCACAATAATGCTCTCATGGTCTTGAGTGGTTAAGTTGTTGTTCTGAAAGAACAGAATTGAAGAAACAAATGAACAAAATCCACTCTGAGTTGTCACATCAGCAAGCACAATTTGATTTTAGCTACCACCAGACATAAGCAGAGAGGCTCAAGACTGAAAGTGGTTATTTTCAAGATAAAATTCTCCAAAATAAAATCATTCTCTTAAATGGAGTGGTAGCCTATCTGCTATGAGGGATTTCATGAGCTTCTGTTTCTCCACTCAGCCATAAAAACTGAACACACAAACATCAGGATGCCAGGTCTCAATCAAATGGAAAATTAAAGTTAGTGATACCTTTCTTAAAAACAGTTTCTTAAGCAAGTTT
Source organism: Turnix velox (assembly GCA_013400935.1). Classification (NCBI taxonomy): domain Eukaryota; kingdom Metazoa; phylum Chordata; class Aves; order Charadriiformes; family Turnicidae; genus Turnix; species Turnix velox. The sequence goes on from VZTY01031409.1 coordinate 264,955, forward strand.
GTAGCTGTACAGTTGCTATAGCTAGTACTTTGTTTTGCTTATCACAAATCTTTGCACATCAAAACTGACACAAGAAACCTGCTTCACATTACATTTCCTGTCTGTGAAAAGTTAACTATTTTAAACAGAAGCTATAAAAGGAAGATAGATACCTCTGAAGGAGGAAAATATTTTTCTTTGACAGAACTAACAAAAAATAAAACTGCTGCAGTGTGAATTACTGGAAATTACAAGAAACAAATTAAATGGAATAAAAATCAATGGGAGTTTTAACACTGACTTGAAATAAGATGTGAATTGGACCCCTAATAAATTTTCCATAAATGGTCAACAACAAAGTCTCAAGAGAAATGCATTTTGTTTTGTTTCTAGAAATCTACCCAACACAGGTCAAATTCTCGCCCCCAGCAAGTACAAATTCCACTCAAGTCAGAAGTCAGGAGCAAGAAGGTGGAATTTTGACAGCTGAGGTTAAAATAAAACCCACCCACAACCTTTTAACTGTTTTTCTCTCATTTAAATGTGTGTCCTGCAGGAGCACTGCTGAGGTCATACCTCTGAGAGCAGTTTTGAGACAATCTCCAGTGGTGCTTGGTGAATAGAGTCATCCTGAAGCGGAGACGTCAGCGCCATGTCCACCAGCGTCCTGATCTCCTTCAGCACCACCTCCCAGCGGCTGGGGTTACTGAGCACCTTCTTGTACTTGTAAATCTTTTTCTACAAGAAAAATGAAAGGGTCACACTGACACCACCATAAAACCCTTGAACAAACTGACTGGTTACGTGCTTCTTCCACGCAGCTGTCAAGTGGGCTGCTTTGTACTTTTTTTGCTGTAGTTGAAACATTTAAATGGGAAATAAAACCTTGTATGTCGAAACCAGTTTCTTCTGTAGCAGCAGGAAAAAAATATTACTCCCTTTTTATATTTGAACAGTAAGTTTTAAAACTCTGTATCATCTTTTTTTCCATCTTGCAAACACCTTATTTCTCAGGCTAACAACAGATACCTGCTACTGCACTGCTTCCAAAGCTGTAGGTACTTCTAAAGTGCATTAGCTGTTAAGTAGGGGGAGAGGATCCATCAAAACATCATTTTACAGATACTTTATTCTACATTGCCAAGTGGTGAATTCACATTCAGAATTAATTAAAATCAATTTTATCCAAGTAAAATAATCCAGTAGACTCCTATTCTTTTTTCTGTTCCTTGTCTCAAGGGATCCTGCAGTCACTCTTGTCCCCCTTGAATTGCACCAGTAAAGTCTCCAAGCCTTCCAAGCAACAGCAATTCCACTCCAAAGACAGACACCCATCTGCCCCACACCTCTACAAGCCTCTGCATTTCTCTGGCCATGCTCAAGTTATTTCACAGGCTGCCCCATCCACAGAGCAGTTGGATAATCAAAACACAGCTCTTTACCTCCTTTTCAGCCACACTGACACAAATGATTTGAACAGAAGCTGCTTCATTTTATAAATAGCATTCTTCAAAGAAAACCCACCCTCTCTAATTCCCAGGGGTGGTTTGATGAAACTCTGGAAGCTCAAGCAAATTACTTCCAGCATTTAAATGCCACTCCTGATGAGGAAACACAAGTGCACAGTAGAAGGAGCAGAGGTTTGGCAAAGCAGGTAAGCTGAAGGCAGCACACAGCCATGGAGCTGGCCAGGAGGGAGCTCTGTTGGCTGGCAGAGAGCAACCACCAGCACTTAATTTAGTCCACACACCCTTCTGCTCCCCTCTGTGCACCTGTCTGTAAGTCTGGATACAACCTCAGGTTTATTAAAGGACACAGGCTGGGCACTTCTCTGCTAATATGAAAGCATCACTGTTTGGCACTAAAAACAGATCTTGCATCCCTCGGCAGCATCTCTGGGGAAATCACACCAAGTATCCCTGTCGTGAAGATTGGAGATTCAGCTGCACGCGTTGGGCTACAGGTCTTCAGTGTAATAAAGGCAAAGGACTTTGCAAAGAGTCAGGCTGCTTTATTTTGTTTTGTTTAGGAGCTTTGCCACTGCACTGGCAGTGGACAGCCCCAGTGGGAACCATGTGAACAGCCAGTCTCTCTGCTTATCAGCCGCTTCCTTCCCACTGTGGCTGCACATCTACTGCTCCACAGAAAACACTCACCTCTGTACCCTGCCCCAAACACCAGAGAACAATATAGAAAAATACAGATTTCAAATGCTTTGTATTCATCAACATTGGCGCAAGGCTGACACATAAATAAAATTGGGATAAAACAATCCCAATATATTATTAATTAAAAACACGCAAGTACAAAAACATGCTGGCAGCAGTTGAGGCTTACGGTGCTTTTTAAGCTACTGAAAAATTAAAGGAATATAAAAACACATGTTGTGGACATTATTGAATGTGTTTGAGATTCCAAAAGTGAGCAAAATTCTTTGCACTTCTAAACTTCTTCAGGCAGAGAGGGCCCACCGATGTTTTTAAGCCATCAGCATTGTTTCTACCATCATCATGTATTTCACAGGATCTTCAAGAAACTTCGTTTCTCTTGTTCATGCAGTGCTCCACCTTTTTTTCTGGTGCCTTTTTGTTAGACTCACTCCATCACTAAGTAAAATCTAGTCTTCAAAGGCAACCAGTCAGCTCTGTAGCTTGACTATTCAGAACTCCTTTCTGAATAATTGAGGATAATGAACAAATCTAGCTCACAAGATACAGCATCTTCCATGCTGAGATTTATTCCTTGGTCCTGTACTATGAAGAAATCAAATTCAAAGTTGGATTAAAAAGAAGTACATGAGGGAGAACATAAGAGCTAAACCATGGGGTTATTGCACCACTGCCTGCTCTGGGCTGCCCTTTGGTTGGGCAATCTGAAGGGACAGCAGCTCAGACAACCCTACTGCAAACATCTCTCTTCCACTGTCAAGTTCACTCTTGCTTGGGGGGAGGGAGAAGCAAAGGAGATTTCCTTTCCCTTTTAGACATGTCCATTAAAAAAAAAACCCTGATGTTGCTGACGTACGTAAGAGCAAAGACAGCAGGAGCTGTGCTCCCTGATAGGTGAGGGAGTCTTTCAAAGGCTGCTGCTTGGACCAGGCAGACAGGGACTCCAAGAGAGCACAAAGGTTTGCACTGCACTGATTGACTGAGCTGCAATCTGCAGGGGATATTACAGAAATCTTGAATGATGGCAGCAAAGCAGCAGCAAACAAATAACTCAGGGAGCCATCCCCAAGAGGGTTGAACTCTCCTGTCCTGAACCTTTGCCCATGGTTATGCTGCTGTTTTTCTCGGCAGAAGGCTTTTCACTGCTGAGTGCTTTGCTGAAAGCCTCAATTAAAGCTTGAAACCTATCAGTAGGTTACAGAAGCAATTTGCTGTGTATCAGCAAGCACTCAGCCAACATCGAGCCATCTGCTCTGTTCTACCTGCACTGACTCTGGAGTAAGGAGCAACATTTGCTCATGAGCTTTAAGCAAAGCTGCCTGGAACAGCCCCACACTGGAAAACAGGCAGAGCAGCAAGTGAGAGGAGTTTGCTCCCTCTGGACACAATCACAAAAGATGCTTTCAGTTTATGAAAACACAACATTCATCATCAATAGTGTGTACAAGAAAAACACTGGGGTGGGAAACACAGTTTTACTGGGATTTCACTCAAAGCAGCAGCTCCTGGTAATTCACGTGAGTGAAAATAACACGAGTCAACTTGGAATTTGACTCTCCTGGTTACTGACCAGCCAGAACCACACAGCTCGTGGCATTCCAAAATCCTGCTATGCTGAATTTAAAAGCAAAACCACTGAATTGAGTAAGTACCCAGAAGCAGCAGCACAGGGAATAAGTAACACTGACAGGGCACCCTTCATTTTCAAATCACTCAAATTAATTAAGTCTTGCAGAAACACCAAGACCTAAATCTCAGTCTTCTTTGAAGAGGAAGAATTTAAGTACACACAGAAAATTACTTTTCTGTGCTATTAAGCAAGTAAACGTGAAGAAAAAGCTGTAAGCAGTAGGTTCGGTCACCCATGCTTAAAAGCCCCTGAACACTGCTGTGAACAGAAAGAAAATCCAGTTTTTTAAAATAACATCTTCATTTTCTTCTATCCCACAACGGCTTCATCCTGTAGCCTTCACACACCTCTTCCTGGGACAAGAACTATAATACTGATGCAGTTGACTCCTAAGAATAATAGATGAAATCAGAAGGCACAAAACAACTGCCTTTTTGAGACCGAGACCTTTCATGTTTGAAACATCTTAAAGCAGCCAGAACAACCGACCCAAAAAGGGCAAGATGAAGCACATCTCCCTGATAACCAAATTTCATCCCTGCTTTGCTCCCAATGGCCAGGAAATGTTCTGTACTCTTGGGACCTTGTCTTCTCATCAGCAAATACAATCTTCATTACATTAAAGAAATGAATTGCCAATCCTAACCCAGAATATCCTGTTGAATTCTAGCTCTTTGCTCTTCAGCCCTTCATCATGCAACAACACGCAACTACTTGCTTCTTTACAGGAAAAGTTGGAGCTCCTGCAGCAACATTCACTGGCTTAGAGGGCTGTGTGTGCCAGCAATTGTTTGTTTCTTGCTGAGCAACCAGGGCAGTTCCAGCAAAAGGGAAAAGGTCACCCTCCTGCACAGAGGTCCTCCCCAGCTCATGGCAGGGACAGCTGAGCCAAGCTGGTGTTACAGTTTAATGTGTAAAATGAGGGTGCCCCTTGCTAGATTCAAATACACAGAGGGGGGTAAAAGCTCCACAGAGAGCAGACACCAGAGCCGTTTTCTCCGCTGCAGTAAAACATTTCGTTAAAAAACTGTAAGAGGAAAGAACAACCCAAATGCCTTGCAACATTCAACACTTGTTTGGCTTGTCCTACGAAGCCCATGCATTCTTGAGCACCACCTGCTGGCATTTTGTCTACTAACTCGTTACCTTTGTGAAAACAAAGACGGCATGGCATCCTTTGAACCCAGCTAGCTAGATCCATATTCTGTATTTAACACCAGCAGCCATCACTTACTTCACTTGAAAATAAAAGCATCACCAACTTGCACTAAGGCTGTAGGAAGCAATTTGAACACTGATAACCTGTTCTCTGCTTCCCATCATACATCCTCTCCCATCCCTTTTTTAGTCTACAGTGGTCCACCTATTTTTTTACCTCCCACCACTGACTACCACCATACTCCAGACCTCAGCTGACCCAGGCAAGACTCCCCTACCACTGAGGTCAGGCTGTTTCAAATGTGACAGAGTTCAATGGGTTCAGCAGTGATGACGTGGGTTCAGTTGTTACTAATGCACAACCCGAAACGACCACACAGATCCCTCCCCACTGGTGCAGTTTGTCCTTTGTTCAGATACCACTGGGATTGTTCCACTGTGAAGTAAGAGAATGCTGAAATAAACAGAATTTTAAAAGGACAAAATAAGGATGAAACACATTTTTGCTTGGTTCAAGAGTAGTGGAAAGTGGCAGTGGGATCAGGGGGCTCCCAGAGCAGCCTCCTCACTGACCTCCTGCCACAACACTGTGCAGCTGTGACATTAATGCCCCGAGGAGCTTGATCCCAAGGCTTATTAAATACCTACATACACATATCTCTCTATTCTTTGCCACAGCTCTCTCCTGGCTGACCATCCTTCTGAGCCTCTGCTCTCTGCTGTGCACAAGGCTACTGCAAACACAACCTTCAGTAAGAGTGGAGTGTAACAAGATGAGAAGGGAAGGATATTTTATCAAAGAGAAAACAAGAAATGTAAAAAACACTGGGCAAGCAGATTTAAAATTTATGGGCCCCAGTGAAGACAAACCTACACACTAATACAGTGTGAGCACAAAAATTAAAAGCAACTCATATATGGCCACCTCCTTCTATCCCCCTAAGCAGAGAGGGAAGACATTGTCTTTAAGTAGACTTCCTCACTACCAAGCAGAGAAACTGACCTTTATTTTTGCTGGTGTCAGCTCTTTCTCCCAAACCCCTGCACACAGCCCTTGGGGCAAGTCAGGCAGATGCAGGAGCACAGCTGGCTGATCCAAACCCAGCTCCCCCTTAGCCATGCACTCGAGATGCTTTTTCCCCAGCCAGAGAACACCAAAGGCCAACTGCAAATCCAGCTGCATTTCACATGGGCTAATGCGGTTACTCTTGTAATCAGACCTGTCCACAGGGGAGACATACTTTGGCATGGCTGACTTTGATGCATTCCCTGAAACCCTCTATCCCTGCTTCCATTTCCTTTTGGCAAACTCTCCCATTCTTCAGGCTCCTGTTCCAGCACCAGCTTTACACTTCAGGTTGGCAAAACATCAACTTTCATCCTGCACACAGCAACTGCTGTTCTGTATTCTTCATATGGAGCCAAGCTGGGGTTTGTTTTCCACATTGCTTTGGCTATGCAGAATTTCACTAGGGCTGCAGATAGGTTTCTAGCAGGAATGCAGATGGATTTCTAGCAGGAACACAAGTCCTTCCTCACCAAAAACACTGGGAGGGACACAGCTGCAATCCTGGGTTGCAAATCCCATGTAACATCTCCCAAGGAGAAGAAATATTTTTAAATTAAATTTTAAAATCTGATGTGTTCCTGTTATTTGAGATTGTGCAGTATGAACTGGAGTCAGCCCAATCATGTTCCATTTTTTAAAAAAGCAAGCTACAAAAAGCAGAAATATATGTACCATATATACTCCATACTTTCAAAAAACTACAGTACACTATGTGCATTGCAGTTATATGGGGGGGAGAATAATAATAAATAAATAAACCATGGCAGTCAGTGTATGACTGTGACATAGAGCATGCATCACACAGAAAGTGAAAGACATGGTAACTGCCACCTGTGTGCAGTTCTTGCAGTGTTCTTCTCTATGCAGAGAACTACCACCACTGACTCCTTTGCAGAATGCCTCTGACACCAAGGTGAACTGATCCAGATTCCTAATTCCTTTCCATTCAGCAACTTTATATTCCCCACACAAAGCCTGTAGAAGCTCAGCCCTTGCTTCCACCAGCTTGCAGCCTGTGGTGGGAATAAATTACCTCACTGCTGCAGAGAAGAGACATTGTACAGGGAAAAAAATGAAGGTGCACAGTCTTATCATCACTGTACTTTGACCAAGCCTGCCAAAAAAGCTGTGTGCAAGGCCACTCCAGAGAACAGCCAGGCAGCATACCTGCTGTGCAGAACCCCCCCAGCTCTGACACTACAACCTTCAGATTCCACTCAGCTGGTCATCACTGGGAAAACAGGATGCCACTTCATCTGAAAGGCTGCAGAACATAGGCCAGTAATTTCAGGCATGTAAGAACTCTGAGCAGAACTTGCCACCTGAGAAAACACNGGATGCCACTTCATCTGAAAGGCTGCAGAACATAGGCCAGTAATTTCAGGCATGTAAGAACTCTGAGCAGAACTTGCCACCTGAGAAAACACCTCCAATTGGATTTAAGCAGCTAGTAATGCTACACATTGTAGGAAGTGATAACAAAAAATAATCTCTGAAACTTAATCCAGTCCCCTTCCATTTTCCAGGAAATGCCAGAAAGCTTAGGTAGCACTGCATAGCATGCAAAGCAATTCTTTCTTCCCATGTATGTAAAATGGATTTTAAAAGCCACATCATTCCTATTCCTTAGTACTCTCCACTGCTAGCAGCTTTTCCTGCCCCCCTCCCCTCTCACCAGATAGCACAACATTCTAAAGGGACCTCTGCCCACCTCTTTAGCTTTCTCCTCCTTGGCAAATGTATTATTTTGCTGAATTTCTAGCACTTCAACACCATAAATGGCTTTGAAATGGGCTTCTCCCTTGAGCATCTGCATCATCAATGTCGTCAGCAACAGACACGTGCATGGCCGAGGAACATGTCTGTCTCACAAAGCTGCTGCAGAGCCTTAGGGAAAGCACAGATACTGGACACCGATGTGATGCTTGCAAGCATCTTGAAAGGGACTTTGTAGAAGGAGGGTATTTCTGTCTTCAGATCACAAGGCTTTGAAGCTCTGAATTTCCCAGTTTCTTTTGGGGAGACGTTAGTTTTCAGAGCAGTATTTGCATCTGTAACAGTCCCACCATTTTATTCCAGGTTTTTATACCACATCCCGTTGTGCCACATCAGCACAAATCCTCAGATCTCCCACAACTCTTCATCCTACCAAAATGCCAGCGAATCTCTGCAGTTTGCTCTCTTTCTCCTGTGCACAAACCCTTTGTTATGTGGAAGGCTGAACAGTCTCACCAGCACTCGGTTTTCTGATCCCAAGACCAATATTCCTGCCTGGGTGCTACCAAAACCATTGCCCTGGGCCAATGCAGATAAGCCACTCACAACAATCCCATTCTCCTCGATCAATCTTGCCTCTGGTCACACAGCCTGACCTGTTATTCTCATGGCAAATACTAGAGCCAAGAGCACCAGAGACTGGGCTACAATAAACAGCTGTGACACAGTGGCTTCTGAATGAAGACAGGTGGAGCAACTGCCTTATGAGGACAGGCTGAAGGAGCTGGGGTTGTTCAGCCTGGAGAAGAGAAGGCTCAGAGGGGGGACCTCATAGTAACTTATCAGTACCTGAGGGGGTCCTACAGAAAGGCAGGGGAAGGACTTTTTCATATGATAACGGATGGGAGGACTAGAAACAATGGATGTAAATTGGAAGGGGGTAGATTCAGGCTAGATATAAGAAAGAAATTCTTTACAGTGAGGGTGGTGAAATACTGGAACAGGTTGTCCAGAGAGGTTGTGGATGCCCCCTCTCTGGAGGTGTTCAAGACCAGGCTGGACAAGGCACTGAGCAGCCTGCTCTAGTGGGAGGTGTCCCTGCCTATGGCAGGGGGGTTGGAACTCGATCTTTGTGGTCCCTTCCAACCCAAACTATTCTATGATTCTAAGATTCTAGGTGAATGAAGAACATACTTTCATGGCATTGTTTTCTGATACTTTTTTCTAATTTTGAAACAATCACTGCTCTGGAGAGAGTGACAGCTCTGTGTGACAGATCAAGCTCAAAAAGTGACTCACAACAAGAACCAGAGCAGATGATAGAGGCTGTGACACTCGAAACACACTGTTTTGGGAGGTGTTGTGGATATTAGCAGCAGTTTCACAATCCTCTAACACATTATGTATGCTATCATACACTCACACAACGATGATATCAGAAGAAATAAACCTAAGGACAAAACTGGGCAGGAAAGGAAAGAGAAGACTAAAGCAACACTTGGATTGCTCAAGTAGGTCTGCTGACACAGAGATTTGCCCTAACATCCATAATGCAGAATTGGGCCCCAAGACAGCAGTTTAACAAGGTACTTGGTGTTATGAGCTCCCAGAGTAAGGCTTCCACACACAACACAGAGTGGCAATTACACTCCTGGCAAAGACTACCAGTCCTACTCTGCCCACAGAACTTATTTCCTAAAACCAGAGGTTTTTTTGCAGCTAGGAAGCTGAACGAGAGACTAATTTTGATGCAGCTCTATATTATAAGAGCTATAGCAGAGAAGTAGCAATTTGGTGAAGCTGGTGGTCACCATGACCTGGAAGTCCTCTATTGTAAAGAATCAGCCATAAAAGCAGTCCTGGAATAATGTGGAGGAGCAATTGGCCAGGACAAAAACCAAAGATCTCTCTTGGCCAGCAGCTCAGCATTCCTGAAAAGGAACATACTCCAGCAATTATATTTTCTCCTCTTCAGAGCTGAGACCTAAGTACACAATAACAAACTGACCTGTTTATTCAGCTGTTTTTGACACTCTTCTTCAGACCTAATATTAGTTTGAAGAAGATAGCATCCAAGACTAGAGGGGGAAATTTAGAGCTGGTCCTGACTTAGCTAAAGCAAGATAGAAAATAACTTATCTAGTTTCTACTCAGATTTCCCCACTAGGCCATTAATTGGCTTGAGTTCTGTCTCCTTAAAAAAGCCTGTTTTGGCAATGAAGGGAGCAGACAGGGGTATAGGAACCATGTGTGCATATGGCTAGATGAGGGCAGAGCAGCTTAGAGCAGCAGCTCGGATCCAAGCTGGCATCTCAGCACGTTGCTGAGAGCCTCTTTTAGTTGGACAAAGTGCTGTGCTGACAAGGCATGCAGCTCCTGGGCTGGAAATGATTCATGTCAACCCAAGGCAGAGCACAGACAGCAATCAGCTGCTGATGCAGATGGAGCTCATGGGAGGAACCCTCTCATACGTCCCATAGAAAGATTAAGGTATTTTCCTAATGAAAAGGCATTGAAAGCTTAAAAAAACCTAACGACTCTATCTGCTCCAGCTCTTAAAACATCACCAGTGATTCATTAAAAAAAAGAAAAAAGAAAAAAGTGTTCTGTCTAGATCCAGTTCTGTCAGCATCTTGTCTGGCTTTCATCTATTCATTTCTACTTCCCAAAGTGAGATCAATGCCTTGCTGCCGTGACAGCAGTTACCTCTAGCAAAATGACATCTCAGAAACAGAAAACAAGGCCAAGATTTTTTTTTCAAGTGACTTCTGATAACAGATGGCTTAAGACTGCCAAACTCTCATGGGAAAACGAAGGCTTCACATGCTCACAAAGATGTCTTAAGCAAAGGGGAAAAAAAAAAAAAAAAAAGGAAAAAATAGTAGGGGAGATAGTGGAGAATACTTGGCTAAAACTACACATGTTGTGGAAATAAAAATCTCTAAGCATGACAAGATTTGCAATGAGGTTGTTCCAGTAGAATTAAGAATCCCCACATGAAAAGCATGGGAATGTCATGTCAGGCAGGCAACACTGCACTTCATGGCACCTTTCAGATACAGAAGGAAGACAAATCATGGCTGCAAACACCAACCCAGGCATTAGAAGGGTCATTAGGATCTAAAAATGTGTCAATACTTTTAATCCCACTGTTTTTACCAGAAAGTTCTGACTGTTATAACAGTCTTATAAGTTATAAGTTACAAGTTATGGCAATATAAATCCATTAACCTACCACTTGGACCCTGCATGTGCTCCCTATGGAGTATAAACTCCAGTCAAACTCCATCAGGATGAGCAGAGTCCAGCAGGAGAGAGGCTCTGGCTATCTTACAAACCTGTACATGGTGGCCCACAGTTGGTACCCATGCATTACACAAGCAGAGTAAAATTGCCAGCCAAAAACCTGTGGCCTGTCTGCCTTTTTTCCACCATTTACTCATCCAAAACTCACCTGTTGTCAAAGTCCACAATTCTTTCAGAGCTCTCAAGTTGTAGAATTAAGTTTTCCCTTTCAAAGCCTAAGTTCTCATCAATATTTTATTGACTCATATACAGACAAAAAAAAATCATTGATCTAATTATTTATTGTTTCACCTGAAAATGGAAAAAAATAACTTTGAGTTCTGTGAAAATATATCAGGTTTTCAGCTAAAGAAAGCAGAGAAACAGCCAAGACAATTTATTTGCATGTGCTGTGTAAGCACCAAGGAACCATCTGCAGTCCAGGAACCACCATTCCAAAGAACTGCTGAGATCTTTAAATAGTTTTTTCACTATGCAGCACAGTTACACAGGGCTACTGAATTGTTAAAGGATATCAAAGTTTCCTCTCTCAGATCATAAATCAGGCACTAAATACAAATGACAGGCATGGATCTTTTTAACCACATCAGTGTGATTATTTTTTTCAGAGTCTCATAGTTTTAAGGCATGATTTATCAAGATTTAAGGCTCTAAATTTTTTTAATGTCATCACTTAAGTTCTATATAAACTTCACTCCTGTATCAGCACTATTTTTAATCATTACCATGGTGACAAAACCATAAAGGTACTTGGCAAGAAAGGCTTTACCCCACTTTCATGAACAGTTTCTCAAATTTTTTTGCAGTTTTAAAGCTCAGAAAAGTAATTCCTTCTGAACTTTCACCATTAGATACAAAAACTGATGTCCACCTACAGCTACTGTATTAAAAGCTCTTGGGTTCTAATGGACAAACAGTGCATAACCTGGACACAGAAAAGACCAGAAAGCATGTTGTCATTCAGGACAAATGTGACATTACATGACAAATCCCTTTGCAATGAACAGGTCTGCTTGTGCATGATACACTGATACAATTAATCCCTGAGAGAACCAGAGAAGTATTAATCTAAAATTAAAGATTTTGAATGAAGGCCAACATGGCTTGTTTCAACATTTCATGCAAAATGTTTTCAAATCCCAAAAGAGAGCATTGTTCCAGTTTCCCAGTTCATGGGAATCAAAACATGGTGCCTGTGTAGAAAATTAATTTTGAAAGAAAGGTTATGGGATTGTAGAGTGCAAATCAGGGATTTTGCACGTGCATGGTGGGCTGCATGAGCACCAGCAGCAGGATGAGGGAGCTGATGGCTCCCTTCAAATGCTCCAACTGGTTTGGGCTTCCCATACAAGCCATACAAGCTCCCTACAAGCTGATAGACTTGCAGAGTGCAGCCTGCACTCAGTGAGAAAAAGGGCAGCATGGGTGGGGAGAGGACTAGATGATGTTCAAATGTCCCTTCCAGCCTAAAACAACTCTACAATTAACACATTTGCACTGCCCATGCTACAACAAAGTGCTAAAGTCCCTAACCAAAAGCACTACTTAGTAAAGACCAGACCTGGTTAACAGCATCAGTAGGAAAGACAAGGTATAGACAAACTTCTCTAGAAGATGCAGGTCAGAGGTGTACAAAGCACAGCCTGAGTCATGCTTCATGTTTTACTGAAGACTTAGGTCTGCTCCTTCTCCATTGTGTCAATTCAGTACATGCCCCCAAAGGCTGTCAACTGACATGTTTCAGCACCACTTCATTCAGCTAACTAGAAAACACAAGCAACCCACACCCCACCCACTACAAGGTCCTGTTGAGACTTTACTGTTGAGCTTGCTAAAAATGCAACATGCCCTGTGTAACCTTTCACTGTACCCTCTATACCTGTACTCCATGTGAGAAAAGATAATCTAAAGACCAACCAAAAAGACCTCTTTTGTGTCTTTTTTACATCAAGAGCAACATGGTACTGAATTAGTTGAGTGAGTCTTTTAATGACTGACACCTGAGGCACATGTTGTGGTTCAGTATTTTCTACAGAGGATGCCAGGCACTACACGAGTACATACAAACTCCATAGCCCAAAGATGGCAAGAAATAAAAAAGGAATGCAGGAGATGGATATCATCCAAGAAGATCCCATGGCTATTGACTTATGTCCCCAAATGACTAGGCACGGCACCCTTCAAAGCCAAGCTCAGCTGTATTTACCCCTTACAGAAGGGGTTGCTTAATGCTGCCTTCAGCCCAGATGCAGAAAGGGCAATGAACTCCTGTGTTATTCCCCTGTATATTCACAGAAAGAGTTGTTATCTTTATTGATACACCATTATGACTTATCAGCATCCAAATACCAAAGATTACACATCATGGTTTCAATCCAACCTCCCTGTTTGAAGGAGATGTTTTCTTACACAATGTATTAATGATTTGTTTATATTTGAAGATCTGGACAGTTCTTAACATGTTTTGTTTATTCTCTGGACAAAGACAGTTTGCTTAGCTGTAACCTGAAGGAAACCAGGATTTCTAAAAATAGGCTGAGGTGTCCAATAATCCTTTAGGAGCTGTTATACATGCTGACATCCAGATTAAATGGGGAATTGTGAGTAACATTAGTGGGAGGCTCTGAAATGGAAAACCCAAAGAGAAAATGACTACATAAGAAACAGCCTCTTCAATAAGCACTGTATTGAAGGGGAAATTCACATCTAAAAAGCTGAGTAAGCATCTTGACAGCAAGTTAGTTGGATGACACATAAAACCTCTTGGAGCTGGATCTAAAACATATATAATTATGTGTTGGGCTTTCTTTTAATTCTGTTTATCTGTAGCATCTCTTTTGTTATTCTCTGGGCCACATAAAGAAATTATTCTTGATTTTTATGTCAACGTTTGTCTCCAGAACAAACATTATTTCCAAGGTGCTGGTTGACAAATTGAATTCCCAGAGTATTAATCCTCAAAACTGCACCACATTAAAACTCTCATAGACCTTAGCACACTCTTACAAGGTCAAGGAATAACCAGTACGTGCTTGATCCTAAAGGGCTTTCCCAAATACTTCACAAAATAGCTATTTACTGGCCCCAGCTATATTTTCCAGGGTGCCTAGATCACAAGCAGCATCTGAATCCCAAGCACAAGAAAAGAACACTGACAGAATGGGAGTCTGCTCCCACAATGTAATTTAAGTGTTCCTAGTTTATGATCAAGAAGGGCAATCCCCACTGCTGGAAATGTTCAGAATATCAGTTTGTCATCTGTAAACAAGTTCCTCCAGCCATGTTTGGGCACAGGAGGAGAAGTTAAGGTTTTCTGCTTCACCTACTGCCTAGTACAGTGGGGCTTTGGGTACAGCCCTCTAAAACCCCTCTAAAATGCTTCCACCACACAAGTATGAACAATAGGAACCTCATCTCTGTTGAATGTTTTCTCCCAAATAACTGCTTCAGCTTTCTGCACCAGTTTGCATCTGTGCTCTGCATGCACACACAAGTGTTTTGACCTACTATTTGTAAGAACTCTGGACAAATATATCGTTCATCAGCACAACCACCCAATTACAATACAGCTGCAGCCAAACTCACTGCCAGCTGGTGCTTTGTGTAAATGACCCATTACAAAAGAACAGGCTTTCTAGCTTTTTGTGGGTTCCCTCACTACCTGCTTAATCATCAAACCATAGAAATTATGAGCGAGATGAATCTTGGCACCCAGCTGTTAAAGTTGTAGGCTACGGTGCCAATGAAGTGATAAACTTCACCAAGTTAGACTCCTACACTCTCCTTCTAGATACACCACTTGTCTTGCCTCTCAGTTCTGATCTCACTTGAATCTGTTAAACATCAGTCAAAGACCAGATAGCTACCACATACTCTTCCTCTGAACTGTTAAGCAATAACACTATCTCCATTTTAGCAACAGGAATTTGTTGGTATAAAGTACCTGGTCAGTGACTAAACCCTGTTGCTGTTCTTATGGGAAAAAGCTATTTGCTATTCTTGGTAAAGGGAAGGACTTTCAAATCAAGATAATGTTTCACTTGTTTTTCAGAAACTAACTTAATGGGGGTGGGGAGGAAAGCAAGGAAGCAAAAATAATTCTACTTTGCAACAAGTTAAATTACTCAGAGTTTCCCAAAATGAGAGGCTTGGTCAGCAGCATCGGAAAGTTTAGGAAACACTCCTTGAAAAACAACTCGACAGAGGAAAGCTCCCTCTCCATGCCCAAAAGGCATGTGAGCATGCCAGGTCATTCTGCCTAGGCTTTATATATACAATTTAATCTATGGGGTGAGTGATGGTAGGGACAGGTTGCATTTTTACCAACTTTTTTTTTTTTTTTCCTTCAGACTTGCACTTCCAACCTCAATTTTCCCCCCAGTGCAGGAGCAAAGTGGGCATATGCCACCAGCATGTTGGTGCTTCAGCTGTCCAGGTTGGAGTTGAGGAAGAAAAGGAAATTCCATCATCACTTCAGCCCTTGCTTTCTCTGATCACTCCTGCCTGCCAAGGCAGAAGGGAAAATAACAGACACAAGGAGACACTGTCTCTGCAGGCTTTAAGCTGCTCGTTATCCCGAGGAGTTGCTAAGAAAGCAAGACTGGCTAGGCATTGTGTTAATGATACTGTCAAAAGGCCAAAATAAAGTGCTACACCACAGCCCAGCCTTCTGCTATCAGCACTGCTGTTCCACACTCATTTAGGCAACCAGGGTAACAGGCTGGAGAACATGCCAGTGTTCTGCAAATGGAGATCACAACCCTCAGCTTTTAGTGAAAAGAACCTGGATCTGCTCAGAATATGATTGTGTCAGATGGTGATGGCTGCACAATGCACACCAACACTGAAGCTTTACCACACAATTATTTTGCAAATATGAAACACACCTACAACAAAACCAGTTTGGTGGGAGGGACTTCCTTATGTTTTGACATGTGGTTGCTGTCGGCAGGCTGAAATCTTGATAAGCTGCACAGCCAACCTAGCTGACTTCACTGAGGGACTAGTCCTCTGGCAGGGATGAGCTGAAAAGCTGCTGCTTGTGTTTCCTATCACAAGACAAGACAGGGCAACTATGTTCAGCATCTGGTCAAAACTGGTTTCCAGCTGCATCAAAAATCCATACAGATTCCACCCAAAGGGCAGCAGCTACAGTTCTCAATGAGGAGTGTTCTGCTTTTGAGAGACAATGTTATCACTGTGACCCACTTCCCCTACTCATTGCTCACCATTGCTCCAGGGGCTTGAGACCTCTGAAGTGGAAACCAACCTTAAATCCAAAACAGATTGATGCTACTTACTATAAGCAGCTCTAAATGTCATCTTTTCTCCCTAGTTTCTCAGGGAAAGAAAAAACACACAACCAAAACCCCTATAGGTCCTGAGTCCAGATGATTTGCAACATAGTGCACACTCCATAATGCAAAACCCAAACCACCCAGTCTCTGTCTAAATGTGAATTTACTGCCTGTCTACTTTTTGAAGCCTATGAGCCATGCTGACAAAGCTGGCCTGTGCAATCAATTCATTTGCCCACTGTGTTCTTAATACAAACAAGTTGAAACAGTATTCATACTCTGATTTAAGGCTTCTGTAAGAACACTATCCCTTCATGACTTTTGCAATGAAGGAATAGGGAATGCCAAAAAGTATTCCTAGAGGCAGGCAAAGAAGACAGCAAAGTGCAGAACTTACCTTCCACTGCAATGAATGGAACCACTGATCCCTCAGGTAACTGTTTGCAGCCTGCAATAAATAAAAGTTACAAACAAAATGGTTAGTTTCTACCAGTGTTTCAGATCACTCAGCCAAAACTAAACAAATCATCCACCTATGCCCTGAAACCAGTAATGCAGCACTCACTGGATTCTTCTGAACTTTATGGCCCTGGCTAACTTCAGCTTCAGCCTCTGTGCAAGAAAAACTCTTTGCTCAAAGTTCCGACTTCCAACTCTACATTATAACCAGTTTACTGTCACAGAAAGTAGAGACACAAAAATCTTGTTGCAAATGTGAAAAAGCCAAGTTCAACCTCATTTTTTGGTCAGATTCTTAAGGTCTGTAGGACATTTGCCTTTGCAAATCATTGTGAGCAGAGTAAGAAGATGGATGGGCTGACATTCTACCAGGGGAGGGGATAGTTTTCATACTTCAGTTTCCCTTCTGTTCCTCAGCAGTTCAAACAACACCCTAGTTCTTTCAGCAATATTAAAGAAGAGTGAAAAGCACCACAAGACGTGCAGATACCTGCACAGACTGTCTGCAGCAATGGCAGAAATGCTGCAATAGTCACTCCCAGCAATCTCCTCTTTCTGTCTGTATTAGGCTGCCAAAATTTTTCAGTGTGAAGCCAGGTTTGTAGCAGACAGAGGAATAGTTTTACACTCCAAAACATCAAAAGGGTTGGTATCAAAAAATATAAAAGCATCTCCAGAGATGTAAATATGGATGCCTTAACCAGGTGACATATGTTTCAAGTATTTGAGTGGGTAGGGATGTCCTTTTGGCTTTTCCAGCTCTCTCAATTGGTACTTAGAATAATAAATGTTTTATACAATCAGCGAAAACTACATGTAAATCCATGCTAAAAAAAAAAATTTTAAAAAGAGGCAAGGTTCTTCACCAGCTAAAACCCACATACTTCTTACTAATTAAAGTATCATTCAACAAATTTCACTCCCCAACACCTTTTCAGGTAAGCGCAGAATGAATTTAACTTCCCAAAGTCAGTTCAGTTCACTGAGAAAGGCAAGAATATAAGAAGTAAAAATGTTGCATGGCTACCAAAACTATGTTTAATCTCAAGATACTGATATCTCAGTGACATAAACTTAGGCAGATATCTCTGAATTGAACAGATAATGATCTTTTGTATATGCATTACATATTACTTGTTTACATATTAATGAGAATCAGTTGCTTCTCTAGGCAACAAGGCAGAATGAATCTACCATAAATAATCTTGCCTGACCATTGAGTTTCTCAAAAAAACCTTTCCTATTTCATAAAAAAATGCTGACAGATGAGAATATGAATTTGGTACAAATGGAAACAAAAACTCTAAATTCCTTTTCTTTCTTCTATTATTTACAAAGCATTTTCTGTGTATGTGTGCTTTACCAACATGAGACAGATCATTTACCTATACGTATTATAGAACTGAATTTCAGCTCAATTTATCCTAGTCTATATTTTAATATAGAAGGTCACAAATAATTTGCCTGAAGAAAATTTTTAACCTAATTGAAAAGACTTAGATACTTATTATTGTCCAGACAAAATGCTGTAGAAACTGACCAGATTCCTCTCAAAGATTCAATTTCAAATTGAACCATTTTAAAATTTTATTTTAAACAAGAAAACTATTTCATGAATGGGAACAAAAATATCTTAATTTCAAATGCCAGCATCAAAATTCTTTCAGTCAGCCTGAAAGATGTTTCAGACTTGAACATGTACACTAAGCAAGAGCAGCAACCGTACTGCAAGGTACATGTCCATTAGATAAAACCCAGCAAAATACATGCAGATAAAGGAGCTATGCTAATTAAGATACCATAATTTAAATTCATTACATCCAAAATAGCCTAGGAAGATGAAGCACTACTGTCAAATAGGCAAAACATCAACCTGATTTAGTCCCTGATCTAACTGTTACATGATTTGAACCAGACATACGCTGAAAGCTTAAGTAAAACTAAATGCCAAAGCCCTAAATTGGAACTGCTGAGAACTGTTAATTATTCTCCTGCTTTTGGGTTCTCAGTCGGTACAGACTGTAAGACCACTACAAATAATGAGAAAATACTATGCTTAGATAGACTGTGCAACCAACTGGAGCCAACTGGGTGATAAATTGGACACAAGATCACCAGCAGAGACACATGCAGACTGCAAATACTGCGGGAAGAAACAAATGATGCTATATAAGGGAAAACCAAAACCAGCAGAAGAAGGACTTGTTTTGCTTGATAGCAGCAATATACAACAAAGCATGTAATAAATAAAATTAGCAAAGCAGCTAGGTTCCTGGTGTGGGAGCAAGCACTGTCTACACATAGCATTAGCCACTGCAGAGAAGCCAACAAGAAAACTCGCATCTGGAACTAGGTTAGGAATGTGACCCACAGTAAAAGCAGCAACTCTCAGAGCCTGGGCTAGCACTCAAGAACACCTTCGAGGAAAGAAAAGGCAAAGTGAACACAGAAGTAGAAAACCAAACCTTTATGGAATCCCCACACTTCAGGGCTCGACAATGATCCAAACTCAACAAGAAACAGGAAAGTCAGTGGTCATTTCACCAGCACTTTTTCCACAATGTTCAAGACAGACCACGTACACTTAACACAAACACTGTTATCTGGATGGAGCTGCCTGACATTACCATTCCCCACTTCCAGGCATTGCAGACTAATCCTCCCAGTGCACCCTTCCATCTGCCCAACCTCAGCAAGCTGCAAAACCACAGCCATGGGCAGGAAACAATGCATCTTTCTTGGAGGACAACAAAGAGCTTGCTCCTGCACAGCATCACTTGTTCTTCCTCTTTTTGAGGCGCACACCAAGAAAAGGACTACAATATATACAAAAAGGAATATTTCTTTTTTTACCATCACAGCATGCCAGGATGAGAGAAAGAGCCATCAAGCTCTTGTCAGAGCTCAACCTAACAGTTGCCCTGCCAGTGTCCACCTCTGCACAGACTGACTTACACAAGCACACAGGTTATTGTGCATGAGATTCCAAAAGTTTGGAGCAATGAGCACACCACAGCATCAACCAGTGCAGGGAATCACATTTACCAAAGCTAAATATGCACATCAGTCTGATGTGCAATTCCTGGAGCCCAGCACTTCAGCACTGAAGTCATCACTTTCTGGGGACAGAGACCTACATTTCTTGACTCCAGCTGGGGGCATAACCTACTATATTTATTCAGCTCTAGGGTAAAATAAAGAGACACAAAAAACTTTAAAACAGGTTTTCTTTAGACATTCTGGATTGCACAGGCAAAGTTATTCTTACTCTCAGCTTTGCCCAGACTGTGGGTCTGGTTCTTCTTTCTAACTTAGAAAAAAGATTTAGCCTGAAAATGTTTTGCTGCCTGCTGCTACAAATGGACAGGCCTTAAGTAAATGCAGATTTTTTTTTTAATTACCTAATTTTTTTATATGTTTAGGATTTTGTTCTCGTATGCCATGGCTTTAGTCCAATTGACTGGGGATTCCTGCACCATCAAGGCCTCCTGTTGTTGCAGAACCACAACATCATAGAAAACTATTTCAGAACACAGGAAAATGTGTCAGTAAAACTCTTAGAAGAACAAGATGAAAACTAATTGTAGCTTGTTTATAATTATTAATCCAGTATAGAAGAATATCTAATTTAAGAATATCTACTGAAGGTAGTACTGTAGTACTCTTTTTTAAGATGAGATGATGCTGGAACTGCATTCTGAAGGATTTTACAGTCTAATCTTTGAGATGTGGGGTGTAAACATTCAGTCAAAGAGGAAAAGTCACCTGGGAACAGCCACGGTACCATCTTTACTCATAGGATTAATTTCCTCAGTTTTAAAGAGACTGCTCAAAAAAAGAAAACTGTGGAGGAAATTAAAAGCCTGAACATACAGAGCTTCAACCAACAGGAGTAAACTTACATCCCTGCTCAAAAAGGGAAGCAGTTTTCTCTGCATGCAGACTACTTCATCTCTTAATCAACAAGCAGGAATACACTTTTTCATCAAAAAACAATTAACTTCTAAAAAGCAGATTTTCCTTTTGCACACAGATATAAAACTGAGCAGTTGCTTCATGGCAGCATTTCAGCCCCTGCAGTCATTTCCACTCAGGCAAGGAGGAGACTAAATAGGAACCTGCATGCTTGCTGAGAAACAGAACACCTGAAACTCCTCAAGAAACCAACCACTCCAGAAATGATGGCAAAGACCTTTAGCTAATACAAAGCTTTGGAGATCTGCTGATACCAACACACTGACAGCAAGCAGCAGCAGCACAAAATCTGTCATTTCCACCACACGTGCCATGCTATCAAATTCCTTTAACAGTAAGTTAACAGCATACCTTTTTACTGGCATGTGTATTACTCAGAGAACACAAGAACAGGCACGTCCATGTAGCAAAAAGTTCTTTAATTTTTCCTTATAACAACATCCTTCACACATCTCCTTGTAAGGGGATTTTGCTATCTGAAAAGATGTGGCAATAAGTGTAACTTAGCAATTCAGACTTGTTTTTTGTTAGCTCTTCCTGGTTTTCTTCTGCGTTTCTCTTTCTCTCACTTGCTCTCTGGTCAGCAGGATGGGGTTTTGTTATCATTTCCTCCAGTTGATATCCATATTCATTACTGGGACTCCTAAGATCTTGCAGGGTTTTTTGCAGCAATTTGTTGTCAGACAGAAGAAGAGCAGAGCAGGGTGGTTCAAACCCCCACAGCACACACCCTGCTGCCTTGTACAGCTTGTACAAAGCTTTTGCATTGCTGATGCACATTCCAGCTTGTTCCTCCACAGCACGGGCAGGCCTGCAAGTGAGCAAGTGATACCTGCCACTACTCTGGCTCAACTCAAGGCACAGAGTTGCTGGCAATGCCTTTTTCATCCTGAAAATACTCCCTATCCCTGACAGATTCTGGTCATTGCATGACCTCTCCACATCAGCAACATCATCTGTACTCAAAACAAAAGCCAGGTTTCTCCAAGGAGACTAAAATAAAAAGTTTCTAAAAAATCCAGTGGAAATATTTACTGTGGGGATGCTCTGGCACAAACTGGGTGCTCAAGCACAGAGCTGGACATGCAATTGTAGTGCTTGTCAAGGGCTCCTGTTCTGTTTATTTTCCCTTCTGACTACCCTCAATTGCCAAGAAGTGAGTAAAACACCATTAGTGATAGAGGTGGAAGTAGTGGCTTTAAAGCATTTAGGACTCACCCAAAAGTAAGGACACCAAAAAAAAAGCAGGCAGTACTGTCATGACTGAAATACCCAAGCCTTTATCCTGGGACGACTCCTACATTTGGTGCTCAGTAGCTTGTGAAATTACACTCTTAAGGTTTTTTTCCAGCCCGTTTCAGAAGGTTATTCCAGTTATTGCACTATCAATAGCAGCTTCCTCTTCATAATCCTCTAGACAATATCA
Source organism: Turnix velox (assembly GCA_013400935.1). Lineage (NCBI taxonomy): Eukaryota > Metazoa > Chordata > Aves > Charadriiformes > Turnicidae > Turnix > Turnix velox. Next base: position 287,138 of record VZTY01031409.1, read on the forward strand.
TAATGGCCCATTGTGCTTTACAAGCAGAGAGTAGAAAAGCAGAAGTTTAGCCTAGTGAGAGGAGGTCCAGCTACTACTGACACTAAAGAGTTCACACTTCTTCAATGGCTAAATTTAGCTCCTGGCCTGAAGAGCTTGTGGTCTGTGAGATGGCTTCAGCAACACCTTCTTTCACACCTGCTATCCCAGCCACAAGAAAGAAAAAACCCAACATCTCAAGAATTGATCGCTGCTCATCAGAAGGAGCACAGGCCACACAGTTGGGAAGTACTGAAGAGAACACAAGCCTCTAGTGGGTCTATGAAGACCAACTGTTGATGACTCCCAGGAAAGGGACTGTCCCCGACTCCCAGAAGGGATGATGAGGATTCCCAGGCATCAGATGGCGAAACATATCTGTGCTCAGACAGTTGTGCATAGAGTGGGGAGCACAAGGATGACTTCTTGATGTGATCCCAGCCCAGATGAAGCTGCTCACTGCCTGAAAGCCAAATCCTCCTCTGAAATTCAGGTACATGCATCCTGTTTATCATGATCTGATTTCCTGACAGTAGCTGCATCACCTCCAGCACTGCTTGATGGAATTTCTGTACTAAAATAGGTTGGGATGGGTCAGTATTGCTACAGGAGGATATCAGGATGATGTAAGGAAAGGTAATAGCACTCTTCCTCCTCTGACTCATTACTCTGCAGTAATCAGCCAGAAATAGACCTTGGTGACAGCAGACAGGGGGGCTGAGAACTTGAACATGGACTTGGACTCTCTAGTGGCATTTGTTATGCCTAACACAGACATGAAGTACAGTCTAATGTCCCATGCTGACATCCTTCCACAAGGGCTGCTGGAAATTCAATTTGCATCTGAGGGAAAAGCCAGTTTTATTAAATTTGCTTCCACTTCACATCAGTGAAGCAGAAGCTGGAATTTCAAGTATTTCTCCAAAATGAAAAATCAGGAAAGCCTGTGATTCAGAATAAGTAAAACACTTCATTTTTATCTCAAACCACATCAAAAGCATCCCCTAGTATTAAGGAATTTGCAACACAGTATGTGCAAAAATACATGCAAACATATAACACTGAAATTGATCAGAAATATTACGTAAATCATGGGGATAGTAAAGAAGTTATTTTTAACATTTTTGATACATAAACATCAGTTTTAATAAGCATTTTTAAAAAATCCAAGTAAGTAATTTCACCATAAGTGAAACTGGGACCAAGTTCTGGATGAGTTTTACTTGCTCCAGGGTTTTGTGCTTCCTGATACCAGAGTTGGACATCCCATGAGAGCATACTGCTGCCCAGACTAACAGCCTCTTACAGGGCTGCAAACCATCAGGATTCGATCAGTGAAGTAAATGAAAGGGGACTCCAGCAATCTATTCCAGAAAGGAAGAACTGCGAGAAGTGAAGTACCATGTTCTCCGAGTTGCTGGTTAACAATTCTGTGTACAGACCAACCCATCCATCAACCTATCCCAAATGAAAGCAGACAGATGGACTTAATATTAGCAATACCAGTGTTAGTTCTATTGGCTTCCCAACTTAGAGTCAACTTTGCTGTTCCATGTCCCTGCAGAAGGGTATAGCTTGTAAAACACAAGCTAGCTCAACCTCTGGCCTGGGTTACTGAGTGATAGCATTTGGGACATTTTTCTCATCATCTGAAGGTAGAGCCATTTCAGAAGAACTTTGGCTAAACCTACACTGGATACACATGGTGCCATGTTCTGTGGGCTTTGGCTAAAAATTAACCACCACAAAATAACAAAACTTCTGGAAAGAACATCCTAGGAGGTGCAGCTATGGATTTTCATAGAATCATGGAATAGTTTGGGTTGGAAGGGACCTTAAAGATCATCTAGTTCCAAACCCCCTGCCATATGCAAGGACACCTCCCACTAGATCAGGTTGCTAGCTTGGAGGACAGGTGGTTGAGCTTGATGCTCTCATCAGTTTCCAAAGAAGTGGAAGAAGAGGTGCTGAACATTTCTCCCTGGAGTGACTGGGAAATGCATGGGAATGATTCAAAGATGCACCAGAGGAGGTTTAGACTGAATGGAATGAAAGATGAGATTTTAAACTTGTTTCACATAGGAATAGGACTATATGTAAAAATACAGTTGTGACAGGCCTACGTCAACTTGTCATTCCACAGCGCACTATCTTGATACACAAAATCAGCAAGAAGATTTAATCATTGTGACCCAAACTTTCCATTCTAACTGTCAGTAATATGAAGAGTTTCAGAGCCATCACCCTGAGCAGATTTTCTGGGGGTTAGATAATTTGACAACACCGTGTTCTGCCTTTTCTGAGTCTACCTAATCAAGATTTCCTGCATAGCAAACACAAGAGAAAAGAAGACAGCAAGAGAGGAAAAAAGTTGTACTTGTGTGTTTACTGTACCTGCAGTAAGACAGTACCCCCTGGGATCGTGAGCTGTAAACAGTACTTAGGGGCATTCTCCCAGGACAGCAGTTGAACGTCTTCGATTGCACTGTAGGAAATGGAGTTTTCCATGTACCCAGTTGGCTGCAAGAAAACAAAGAAGAGGGAAAAAAAAAAACACATTTACTTCTTAGTCATCAGAAGTTTAACAATTTCAAATTAAGAACCACACTATCAAAATTACTCTTGGTGCTGAAAGCACCTACAAAGTGTCTAACTGGAAACCAAAATTCCTATAGAGGCCATTCAACAGAGATCCATCCAACCACCTTCATCTAACTTTTTCAAGTATTAAGACAACTCACACAACACCAAAACCAGACTAGACCCAGGTGCCTGAAACATGAAACCACCAAACTACGTTTGTTCTGGACCCAAAAAAATCAATGGAACCTAATTTCAAGCTGAACCAAGGTATGAAGGTGACTGGCTATGTGTGTACTGTCAGTGTATGAGAAGCGTCTCAGTCATAGAGACAGAACAGCAGTACACTGTATATTGAGGTAGTTTCATTTCACACATGGCTCTTCTCCTTGGCTGCAATGTTCATCAAACACATCAACAAAATCTCGACTCTACATTTGACAGTGGTTCTTGGGTGTCTGAGATTCAGCTTTCAGACTTGAGCACAAGCAGAGCAATAACCTACTCATCTCAGCCTATGCCTTAGTGTTGCTTTCCTACACAGACTGCTTATGGCCAGTTTAAAGTAAAAGCCACAATTAAAACATAAATAAGTAACCATGCTTTGCAATTACCCATACAACATAAATTGATAGTGACAAGGAAAAAAATTTAAAACATGAAGCTCCTTATTAGTATCCACAGAATTCCAAAGCACTATACAAGTACAATTATGCCTGAGACAGGCAGAAATACAAATGCACATACACAAGCACACAGAAAATTATGAGCAAAACATAAGTAAACACAAAGACATACATACATGAACTGAGTACGTGTATAATGCAAGTCTTCATGATAAATGAATTTCAGTACTTAACAAAAGGCCTTAAAGATGTCACTTACTTCACATAAGTACAGCATGAACAAACTGATCAGTATGGCTATAGCAGAAAAACTACTTCCATATAAAAATGCTGACTATTCCCACCATGTAGATAAACCCTTGAGTTAGCCATGTTTAAGAAGAGTATTCATTACATTTATGAATTATTTTCTCACTATTGCTGGTTTACATATACCCTAAACTCCTCAAACTTACTCCCACTGTGACAATACATAAGTTATTTTTATCTGACTGTCTTGAAATAAAGAAGGCAAGGGAGAAACCACATCTATCTCAGGGTCAAACAAGGCCAGCTCTTATAATCACAACACAGGATTCCTGGGGGCGAGTGTGAAATAAGCAAATTGCACTTGGAACATCTCTGCTTCTTACTGGTACAATTTTTTCCCCCATAAGTTAAGTAGGTGGTGCATCTGGAAATGGCACTTCAGAGTTCTACACTTCATACATGTCCATAAGGCCATGAAGGTAATCTACCAAAGAGGTCCCATCATCCCCATCTTTGCAGCTACAAAAACTAGGTTACCTTTTCAGAAAGAAAAGCCCAATAACAAGGGATTGGAACTTCAATATATTTTTCAGACACATTTGTTACAGCAGTGTTCATTCTACACCAGGCCTTACTGTCTCTTTAACAAAAACTTTGTTATGCAGGAAGCATGATAAACTTCTGCTTATTCATTTACCCACAATATTGTTCTACACTACTGACTGGAATCCCAGTGGCTTAATGCTGATACTGTACGTCATGCATTGCCTGCTGGAGAGTAATTATCTCATTCTCACAGGAAGCCAAAGGCTCAAGACCCTTTGGTAATCAGCATTACAACACTCAGGGAAAAATATGAAAACAGCCAGAATAAAATCTAGTACACTCAGGAGGCAAAGTTATCAAAACCATGCTCTAAAAGATGGGAGAAAGGAGAAAAATCCAAAAGCAACTAACACAAATATAAAATGAAAATAATCAAAGCAATTCAAATATCTCCCTCAAGAAGGTGCTGACTGCCCTTAATACCCTCCATTAACTTCAAAGAGGATTTGAAAAATTCTCACAGAATCTGCTCCCAAGAGAAGGCTCTTCTATACCTTAAACCATCCATTTAAAGAGCATTAAAGGTAAGTGATGCAGTTCAATGACAGCTCTGCAGTCAGACACAAGTGATGGCATCTCAGGCATAACTTCTGCTCATAGGACAATCTTTTTCACTAAGGAGAACACAGTCCTGCAGTCTGCAAAGGGAGGGAAGGCTACCCAGACCATTGCATGGAATTACACAGATGGTTAATCTCTCCAAAGTAAAGCATTATGCCAATTAGGTACTTTATATAGCACACATAAGATCCCACTTCTGTACCTTCTGTCAGCCATACCTCACATAACATACCTTTACTAGAGTTGTTGGCAATTTTATTCAAAAAATTAATAGCCCAAATCTCCTTCAATCTCTGTAACAGGTGTTGTATGCATAGTTTCTTTTTTTCATTTACACCACACCATTCTGTAGGAAGTGAAATACCTTCAGTTTCAAAAACACCAGCTATAGGGAGCTTCACCACTGTTTTATACCCAAGAGTATAAAGTGATTTACTGCTGTGCAGACCTTCCTGAAATTGTGCTTCAAGATGCTGTAAAACACCAAAAACCACTCTCCCACGAGGGCTGTCCAGAAATGCTCTGAAGCAGCACTGTAACAGGGCTGGCTTTGCACCTGAGGCTTCCCAGACCACAGAATTCTCTGCTGCTCCTCAGACTGACCATGGCACTGCAGAGGTGAAAGTCAGTCCCACACAAAGCTGTCCTTTCCCTAATTCCTGCACACACACACACACACACAGAGTGCAAGGACAGAGTTGTGTTTTCACAAGAACAAGCACAGTTCAGTTTATCAGGAAATGGCCTGAGGTAAAACCACAGCCTGAGTCACTGGTTCCTCTAAAACCCAGACTATTTTGACATTCGAGTATGTGAACGTCGATCACAGTGAATCACTGTGCCTGATAAATAAGTAGTGCAAGCATTGCACGTTCTCATGTTCCAGCTGGTCCTGCTTGCACACCCCCTCCGGAAGCTCCATCCTCACCCCCAGGTCACTCCATGGGAAACTGAAATTAGAAAAATACTCAAGACCAGAAGCATGGATTCAGAGATTTAAAAATACCTATAACGACAGCAAATCCTCAGTGGGTCACCACAAACCATCTGGCACCAACACTGGTCTCAAGCAGCATTCCCACCTTCATTGCCTCTGCCCACACAAACATTTGTCTGGCTGTGGTGCCAGGCAGGTCAGGGAACCCATCTAGCTTTTTTGCCAGATGACTTTTTAGCTCCTTCAGACCCATTTCTAACATGATACAGAAAGCAGTATCTTAATTTAAGGGCAGCACACCACGAGGCAGCAGTGAGCCAGTGGAGACCTGAATGTTCCAGTCTAATCATTGGTATGAGACAGGCTAAAGCCACAGCATCTTTGAGCAGCAATATATCAACCTCAGCTGAAAATGCCTTTATTTAATGGTAATTCTTATTTTTAAAGCTGTCAGTCTTGAAAGGAGATTTGTATTTCTTGGCAAAGTCTGAAATCTATCAAATGAAACAAGATAATGCACTGTTCTCATTCACTCGACAAAATTAATCCTCATTTAGGAAACTTTGGCCAGCGAATCTACGTATGTCAGCTTACAGATTTACAGTTACATTTTTAACTTCTGTTTGCTGTTGAATATGTTCTGAAAAGCTGCAAGAGACTCATAAATGAAAATGAAATTTATTACGAAAAAACGTTTCCTAAGTCAAGGAAACATTTTTCTCTTCACATTAGCCTTTTGCCTCCTAAAGAAACATTCAGTTTCTCCATTGGGAATTCAGGTATGTTTTAACTTCAGTGAGAATTGCGTCTGTTTTCAGTTCCATAAAGATTTATTAATCATACAGTTTTGAAACTACTTTGTACCAGAATAGCCATGCACCAAAACCTACTACAAATCAAATCTTAAGGGAATCCAGTGCTCCCAAAGCTGGAAGAACATGTAGGCTCGTGAAGCATTTCTGGGAAAAGTCAGCAGCAGCAGACTATTCAATAATGCAAAAATCTGCCCACTTGTTTCCATGGGAAATTCCAAAAGGCAAAGAATAAATATGATGTCCATTGTTAACATGAGGCTTCTGTGCACTTATAATAAAATGTACTGTACTATGCACATATAATAAATGTACTAAATCTTCCACAGTGAATTTCCCAAAGAAAGCATCTAGAAAAGATGAAGTCTACAAACAGGAATGGTTATTTGCATTAAAATATATTTAGATTGACAATTCCCACCAACACAATAACAATGAATAATGGTTTTCTCAATTAAATACTCCACATGGTGGGGAGAAACAGGACTATTCCAGACCCTTGCTCTTCCAATATCAGGTGTATTTTTCCCTCTTGACTAGTCTTACAAATGAGCTGAGCTGCCATAGCCCAGGATGATGACTACACTGTATCAGATATAAAGTTTTCCATACCCAAATAAGATTTGGTGCTGCTGAGTAACATGTAGGAGTAGATTGTTCTCAGAACTTTGATGGGGGTGGAGACTATTCAGTTGGCACACGGAAGGGTAATGGACTCTTAAGCTGTTGAAAACAATGGATGATTTGAAATAAATCTCTCTTAGGAGACATTCATGGCTCTAGAGAACGCCCCTGCAAATGCAGCTATTTCAGATAAGAGCAATTAACATCTTAGTTCATTAAACATATAACCTATCAGAAGACATTTATCAAGTTAAGCAGTTTGTAGTACTACACCATAATATGCAGCACAGTACAATTTGTCTCACTGTCGATATGGAAGAACTTACTGCCATGCTCACTTGGCATAAGGTCTTGAAAGAGTTTAAAGTCAATGTTAATCTCACAGATTAACATGACAAGAAAACAAACAGTAAGACTGACAGTAGGAAGACACCCAACACAGCCCCAAAATTGCACAAAGGAATTTCTGAAGCCCCATGGAACAACCTTCCCATGTGACACATCACAGGTCCCAGACTTCCAGCATCTCCATCATTACCATTCCCTCCCACTTCTCCTGCTAGGTAGCAGGTTTCACAGGTTGCATTCTAAGAAGAGATGTCTGTGTGCATCAGGCTAACATGGGTGAAAAGAGTGCTTAATCCAGGGACCTCTGAGGAAGGGGGATCTCTCAGTGGGGACAGTCTAAATTATTTCTCCTTGAACCTGCTTTGTTCCCAACTGTCTCCAGGTTTGGTAGCATGCTTGATGGGGTTTTGGTTAGGAGGCTCTGTGCCTCTCTGTCAAAATTTGTTTCATGGATGCTCTACCATGAACACATGTGTTGGTGCACAATTAATGAGAGGAAATAAGAGAGGAATATTCCTACTACATTTGTGTGGGCACGACTGTGTGTATAAATATCCATGTGCATGTGTATAAACACACACACAAATATGTCTTTCTTTACAGCTACACAAAGATAAATGACTAGAAATATATCTCATTTCTCTACAAAAAATACAGCATTAACTATCATGTGTTCAATGCAAAGTAGCTCAACTTCATAAAGTGACAGGATTTAATTAATAAAGGCCAGATCCTTAGTAGAGCTGATCATCCAACAGACTTCAGTGGAACTGAACAGTGATTTACACCAGCTAAAAGACTAACTCAGAAATTCAACCAAATGTAGCTTTCCAGCAAAAATGTGCACAAATATCTTCCCGTCCTCTAAATATTTCCCTTTTCATCTGCAGTGGGGCTGAAGTACCCATTCTGAGCAACCATAGGAAATGGACAGCCCAAGAAGGTAAGAAAAAGCTGGTGTCAACACTGGGACATGTGAGTTAAAAAGCTGCAGAATCGGGTGAGCAAACATCAGCAAAGAACTCTCAATTCATTCAGACCTGAAGTAAATTTAAAGGACAGAACAAAGTTTACGATTAAGAAGGGAAAACAAGGTCATATTATGGCATATGGACCATGATAAGAGAGTCAAATAAGCAGGAAAAATTAATTACATTAGCTGAAAAACATATAGAATTACTGGGTTTTATTAAATGAGATCTTTGACTTTGTCAAATCCTGCTTAAGGTTCACTTCTGAGTGTTCAGCTTATTTTACCAAAAGAACTATTTGAATTTTTGGGAGTGAGATAAGACACATCTAAAAAGACTTTCTGAGGATGCCCATCACGAAGATTACTCTGTCCAAGTAGCCCACAAAAAATCAATCCTTTCTCTTTGGCTACATTAGTATGACAAAGGGAACTCCACTGGGACTTGCAACAGCACTAAATATTTAACATGGTTATGGTGCTGCTGCCCAAAAACGACCTTCTGAGGTCAGGTTTATATAAAGAAACATGATCTTCTGCTTACAATCTACTGCTAACAGGGATGAGAACATACTGCAAGGTCCACCAACCACACTGCCAAGCTGGAGGCTGATCTCAGCTTGCCAAGATGGTGGCCAAATCCACCAGGCCTGCCCAAAGGCAGAAGGCAGCTCCCTGACAAAAGATGGGAGGCTGGAAGGGAAAGGAGCTGTGTTTGACACAACCTGCCAGACCCAGCTAGACAGACACACAGACACTAGCCCAACTGGCCTGGCCAGGTGAGGCAAGTGACTCTGCTTGCAGCACCAACTCTCCAAGTCTGTGCTGCAGCCTTCAACTCCTCCCACTAAACCTAAATCCCATTTGCCAATGTAGAAGAAGAAAATCTCAGTCTAAGTGGTAGCTGCATCACACTCTTGATCATGCCTTCAGTGACGTGAGAAGCCTGAGAGATGAGAGAAAAGATCTCAGACTTCCTGACTCCAACCATTCGAATCAGCTCCAAACACACCCTCTACCTCCTCCTCCAAAACCAGTTCTAAAGACCATTCCTCAGCAGGGATCACATTCTCTATACCTTGGCATTTATCACAGTACTCAAAGACATCCCTCTTGGGCAGGAAAGAGTTGATCAACTTGATGAAATGGGTAGATTGTTTATCTGCCTTCCTTGAAATTACTTTAGGAAGGGAGGGACAGACACCTCAAGTCAAAATCCAGCAGGTACACACCTTCTCATAGACACAGCAACAAGAGTAGCAGCAAATTATTACAAAGACCATACACACCCATACAGCTGTAAGAGGAGTGCTGGGGAAACCCTAACTTTTGCCCAGGATATGCAAGATCTAGAACTGATGAACACATCTTTGCTAAGGTACCTTAGCAACACTGATGTACCCAAAAGACAAAACGGCACCCTCAAGCCTTCCTTGATCCAAGGCTGTTCTCTATTTTCAATTCTCTTTCAATAAAACAGCCATTTCACATGCCATGAAATGTACCAAATGCTGGAAAAGCAGAACAAAGAGGAAGGTTTGGGTGTAGGGATTTCAAACCAAGCCAGACACAAGGTTTGCTAAACTAAAATGCCACCCTTTAATGACTGCTTTAATCAGGGGCATCCCTGAGAGCTGGAAACAGTATAATCAGCCGATTTTAAATATAAGGATGGCATCTGAAAAATAATCAGTCTGATGAATTACTGGAAATGCAGCAAAACTCATGTACAACCAACAGGAGCCTGCTGTTCAGACGTGTTTGTCAGAACTGGTTTAAGTAAAGGCAACTGCACGTTTCCATTGCATATTGTCCTTGCACTTGCAGTGGTTTTCACTTCTGGTCTGCAGATCTCCAAAGCCCTGTGGCTCATTATCTCTAGCAAGTTAACAGGAGGTGAAGAAGGAAACCACATTTGTTATCACTAGGGTCACATCCGCTGCACAAGGATCTGCATCTCCCATGGAAACTTTTAAGGAACTGCAAAGACTGAAGGGAGCTGCAAGAAAAGCCATACATTCACCTCCATCACCTGTACATGTGAAGCTGAGCTAACCAGGATCCCATGACCCATTAGAAATGTAGAACATCCCAAACCTGACCTTACCATGCTAATGTAGCTCCAACTCACATCTCACTACATTTTATTCACAAGATCTACAAAAGAAACAGATGCAAAACTAAACCTAAAACACAAGGCTCCTGCTTTCCTGCTAAATGTTCATCTGACCTCAGGCAAACCCCATGGAGAGTTAAGGCAAGAAACAAAAGCTGTCACCCTCCCCCTGCCTAACCAACCGGGGGGCCAGCAGGCCCCCCGGCCTTTCTCCTCCCACCGTGTCCCCTTGGAAAATGCAACTCACCAGTGATGTCCTGCAGCAGAGACACCAGGAGGAGCATCCCTCAGGCCCCACGGGGGGGCAAATGGTGGCTGCTGCCCTTCCCCACTCGTGTTAAATAGGAGAGAGGGTGGAGGGGGCTGATTTGGAACAGCTGGGGAGGGGAGGAGTCTCCAGTGGAGCCCAGGTGTGGGGGGATTTGGGGGAAAATGGGCTGGAAAAGGGTCGGGGTGGGCAGAGGCAGGGGATGGGGGACAAATGGGATATGTGGGGAAAAATGGAAGGACTTGAGTGTTCACCATGAGGGTGGTGAGACACTGGAACAGGTTTCCCAGAGAGGTGGTGGAGGTCCCATCTAGTGCAGGATGTCCCTGCACATGGCAGGAGGGGTGGACCTGAATGATCTTTAAGGTCCCTTCCAACCTAAACCATTCTATGATTCTATGGTAATATTCTCATTTTTCACTAAAACAATCTGACATTCAAGTACAGGACAAGAGTGCAGTAACCCAACCACATTTCTGAATTCCCAACAGGGAATGCCCTATTCTGATCCTTTTAGAAAAAAAAAAAAATTATCATGTTTTGAGTTCTTAGGAAACTATTAATACAGCCCTCTGTAGCACATTATATAAGAAAAAGGACATGTAGTAGAGCCTTCAAAAAAAGCAGGGATACTCTGTTAAGGATATTATCACTAAACTCTTGCTGGTGTCAGGCAAAAAGGGACCTCCTGAGGATGAGTCACACCAACTTGGAATCACCTGGTACAGGAGGAGGTAAGAAAACACAGTTAAAGGGCCAGTGTTTTACTTTCCATGTCTTAGCTTCAATAATAATTTAGCTGGCTCTACAGCATTTTTACTGAGACCCAGCTCTGTAGCAGAGATTTCCTCTTGATTGTGTGTCACTACCTGAAACCATGACAGTATCAGAAAATGTCCTTTTCTTCTCTTCAACAGGAAGTCTTTTGCAGAATTGTGCTTGCAACTCTTGGCCCCACCTATAACCTCCTCCACTGTTGGTCTTCCTCATTGTTTAACGACTGACTGCTTGTTTGTACTGGAAGGGAGTGTTGTTATTTAAATAGAGTGTAACCGAAGCATGAGCCGTACCTCCATGGAAGAGGGTTGGTGAGGGAATGGAGGAGCTTACTATAACTGCAGGGAAATATCAAAGTATGTATTTGAGAGACAATGTGTCAGTTGACTGGTAAATGCATAATGGAGACGACACAGAGCACCAGTTAGAACCTAAATTATCCTTACTATGCAGAAGGATACAAAGAAGTAACTAAAGTGACATTTTTTTTAAAAAAAATGAAATATTTAGCTGAAATCATAAAAGCATTGTGTTCACCGAGAATAAAGTAGTATGAAACTGGCATATTCAACTGACAAACCTCTTGTTTCAATCCCTTTATTAGCCTAGCAAGTTTTTCCTCAAGGTAACCAAATAGAGTGCCTGAATTGAAACATGGGCAACTGGTTACGAAAGGTGTCCTTATCTTCTCAACAGACACACTTTGAAAAGCAGAATAAAGAGCAACACTACAATCATGTGCTGTGAAACTGGGAAACCCTTTTATCTGGGTGGCTCCTGAAAGGCTGGAGAAGAATTCCAAGGAATTGCAATACCACTCCCCCCACAACCCGCAGGGACCGCTGATGCACGAGGCTCCAGAAGATGCCCTTCCAGCGAAGCCTTGTTTATCAGACACTAATGCATTACGCATTGCTCTTCTCTCTCACACTGCTTTTTTTTTTTTTTCCTGTTTTGGAAAACTAAGCCATCTTAGTCCTCCAATAGTATTTTCAGCTCCAACTGCATGATTCAGCCCTCAACAGGATGCCCTCGCTTATTTCCTCTTTCTCCTCTGATACAGGGCTCACATAGGCAAAGACACAGTGGTTTGTGCCTTCCCTGCTATGATTTCAAGAAACCAAGCAGAGGCTCCCACAATTCAATGACCAGATCACGTAGATGTGTCTTTAAGTGATGCAATTTTGTAAAAAATCAAACCAGCTACTTACACAACCAGTAGCTAGTGATGCACATCTGAAAATGAGAAGTAACACAAGAAATCAAGACAGCTTTCTGGATTTCCCCTGCCTATTTATTTGGCCTGCATTCTCAGCCCAGTAAAATGGCCACAATGCTCCTGCCTAAAGGAAAATTTTCCATAGCACACTATCAACATAAACTTACACAATATTACTTGAGAGTTAGACATTTAGTGAAAGAACACCCTCCCAAAAAAGCAGCTTTGCTGTGCATACTAGACTAGTCTGACTTCCCCATTCCCTACCAGTTTCATATCAAAATCTGCTTTAAAAGAATTCCACAATCTTTTAGACCTTCAGGTTTTGTCAGTGCAATGGCTTCAGGTTTCACACCCACCCCTAGCAATTATGCTTTGGTTTTCAAGCTCAATTACATTGCCACATCAGCCTTCCCATGCAGAATTCTGCAGCAACATCCTTACCCTCTGTCAAAATTATTTTACCAATTAATTTGCTATTTCTAAAGGAAACAGGTAATTTATATAAACCTTATATACTGCAAGCACAGCTTTGTAGACTGAGATTTCCACTTGGGGAGGAAAGGGCAAGAGAAGTGTACCGTTTTATTTTTTATGACCAAACAATTCTTACTATTAGTCTAAGAAATTTCCACTAAGGCAATATGAATGGTCTTCAGTGGACTATTTACCTGAAATTAAGCTAGCCACAGATTTTTCAACAAAAAATTATCATAAATCAAATAATACTGAAGTACACTAACATTTAATGGTAAATCTCAATCCAAACCACCATAGACTTACAAATACCACTGAGTGCTATGACGTGGACTCCAAAT